>JBAIZL010000002.1:216421103-216551103 GCA_036971475.1 Prosapia bicincta
CGAAGTATCTAATCAGGATAGATTTGGTAATAATTTTATTCAACATTAATATTTACCTTTAATAAAATATACTACTTCCCCCTCTGCTGCAGTTAACCCTCCATCTGTGACGTCACGCGCATTAGCGTTGTTGAAGATCCTGCACTCGGAAGATCTAGTAGAACAGAAATATCCCCACCACGACCACCTCCCACCACCGCGCCCTCAGTACTACGCAGTTCAAAACCACCGTCCGTCTTCCGTGTGTCATCCTGTATATATATATATATATATATATATATATATATATATATATATATATATATTATAACTTAACTTTGCCAATACGTTGGGCGTCAAATTATTATAACTTAACTTTTGTTATAATTAAATTTATATTTAAATGTTATTTAATTACCTTACCTATTAAAGTCACACCTTCTGGTTTATAAAAGAATTAACAATCTTATCAATTTTTAAACATTACTTGCATTTATTTTCTTCAATTAACTCTACACATTATCCCAAATTTATATTAATGTTGTGCAGTGACATGCTTGATATCTTAAATAAAATAACAATAACAAAGGTGGACTTCTGAGGCTTTAGATTTCTAATAGAATAACAAAAAAAAAAACAGTATTAAAATTTTATTCTTGCTCTCGGGGTCGCTTTATGGGAACTTTGGTTTTAAATTAGAAATGGTGACTAGAATTAATTTATAAATTTTGATGAACTTAAAATTTGTTTAAAACTAAAATATAGATGTCGTTTGGCTACACTTATTTTCAAATATACTTATTGTTCTGAAGAGTCCCTGGAATCCTGGCTTGTTCACTTCCGCGCTAACACTTAATATAAAAAAACTTACTTTATATTTCAAAAAAAACTTTTACGTCGCACTTTACTAAATTTTCTTTATAAAAAACTCTCTTAATTTAACAAAATTCTCCCTTTACAACACTTCGGTCCTGGTCCCCACCAACCTACCTGCCTTTCTCCGTGACTCTCTCCTAAAAACTCCCCCTTTAAATGTCCTGCTGGTATATGCAGTTACTCCGACATATCCATTATCATCGTATTGAAATAATTGTCCTCCCAAAGCGTAATTACTGGCGTCACATTGTAAATAATATTTGCGATTGGGTATAGGATGCGTTAACATAACCTTATCTAAACATTGTTGTTTTACTGATGTAAATCCCCGCTCTAGTTCATCTCCCCATTTAAACTTCTTCCCCTTCATTAACAATTCCTGTAATGGAGCGGTAATAGTAGCATTATCCTTTAAAAATCTGTTATAAATGTTTATAAGCCCTAAGAACGCCTTCAACTGTTTAGCATTCCTTGGCTTCGGAAATTGATTTATGGCTTCCACTTTTGCACTGCTAGGTTGCATTCCGTCTACACTCAAGGTGTGTCCTAAGTATTCTATCTCCCGCAGGCAGAATTGTGATTTGTCCAAGTTAATTGTTAAGTTAGCCCCTTTAAATATTTTTAAAAAGTATTTACAACTGTTGTAGGTGCTCCTCAAAATCCCTCGACAAACATAAGCAGTTATCTACATAGATTATTAAAAATCTTTTTGCTTCCTCCGTGACGACTGAGTCTAAACCTTGGGTTAAGCTAGCTAAACTCGTAGATAATCCAAACGGAACAGTAGTAAATCTATAGCACAACCCATTATGCAAAATCGCTGTATAGACACGGCACTCCTCCGCTAACGGTATCTGCCAAAATCTACTGGTTAAGTCTATGCTGGACATAACTTAATAACCTCCACATCTTGCTAATAAGTCTTGGATTGGGAGATTACCCTCATAATCCGGCACTGTCCTTTTGTTAATCATTCTTGCGTCTAAACATAGCCGAACTGAACCATCACGTTTGAATACAGGTACTATGGGATTAATATATGGACTCTGAGCTCGTTCAATCACATTAAATTTTAACATCCTATTAAATTCTGCGTCTACAGCCTCCCTATGTTTAAGTGCTATAGGCCAACTACTTTGCTTATACGGTGTATGGTCTGTTACTGTGAATTTGTGCTTATAAGTGCTGATGAGTCCCGGGCGTTCACTAAATATTTCCTGATATTTGCATATTAATTTAATTAAATCGTTCTGTTGCTGTTCACTGATGTTATCTAACTGAATTACACTATTCTTAAATTTGTTTAACCTTTCTGCAGGGCATTCACTTAACATGTGACAACTAAATTTAACTCCATTATTATTATTATTAAACTTCAACATTTCTATTCCCTTATCTTCTTTATTTCCCCTCATTATACTTGATGGGACTTTCAATAAAATTTACAATTTCTTCATTTATAATTAAAAAGTCTATGCCCAAGATGCATGTTTTAATTAAATTAGGGACTACTATGAAGTGAGTTTCTAATTTAGTACTCCCTAATTCTAATTGTGTCACAATTTGACGTTTAATAGCTTTAGATATCTGACCCAACGCCCCAATTACTTTAACATTTGACATTCCAACAATAGATGAATCTTTAACTGTTTCCCTAATTTTATTATAAAAGTCTTCTGATAATGCATTAAACTGGCTCCCCGTATCGATCAGTGCATTTGCCCTAAGGTTTCCTATTTTAATTTCTAATTCAGGGCAATTTATTAAATCTATCTTTCGTTCCTCAATCTTTTCTTAATCACATAAAATTTCCCTTAATTCGGTAAAAGCTAAAGTGTATTGTTCAGGTCTAGGGAATGTCAGTATTGGGCCAGAACATCTGTTTCATTGTGCACCTGATTGATGTGGTCCGTTGTTTATATTTACAACTGGTTTGCTAGGCCCCCTGGCAAAACGGCTATTTTCATATCTCTGTTCGTTCCTTTGGGTAAATTGGCCGGGTCTATTGTGTAAATCGAAAGTGTTCCTTCTGTTGAAAGTGAAATTCTGTTATTAAGTTGTCGAACGCACTTTTACTTTTTACCCCTCTAGTGATTAAAGGTATAGCAACATTTGGGTCTAAATCATTTCCCTTATACAATTTTTCAAAAAGGTTAGTTATGTCTTGAAGAAAAACTATCGGAGCACACTCTTCGCCGGTGAAAATTATGTTAGTTTCTACTGGACGCACAATAGCGTTTCCCCTTCGATTTTCTACCGAATCTAACTGATTTCTAATTTCTTTAAGGTGTTCGTCTAACTGTTTTAACTTTGGGTTGTCTGTAATAAGTTGTTCAATGTCATTTTTGAGCGTGTTTAAATCTCCCGTTTGTTTCTGATGTTGGTCCGAGCATTTTATTTCCATGTTTGCTAATTTAGTTTGTGTTTTTTGTTCAGATTCTTTGATCCCTTTTTCAATTGTCTCTTTTAAATTTTTTTCAGTTGTATTGATTTTATTGTTTAATTCTAAGCTTTCACTCTTCCATTATTCCCTATCCTTAACAATTTTATCCTTAATTTCTTTAATTTCTTTTTTAAACTCTTCATTATTTTTATTTATTTCATCTATCTTTCTGTTAGTTTGATCCATTTTTTCATCTAATTTACTATAAGTTTTTTTAAAATCTTGTGTATTTTGATCCATTTTCGCACTTAATAATTGCAGTAACAGCAGAATATCTATTCCGGTGTTAGCGCTAGTCCCTATATTCGTCTCTGTCCCCACACCCAAATTTTGTTCTTCTACTGGCGCATTTGTCCCTACATCCTGTATCTCTTGCCCTAAGTCTTCCGTGTCCATTGTCTGCTCTAATTGTTCAATTTTACTATTATCATCCCCCATTTTATTTAACCTTTCTAAAATTCTCTTACTTCGTCTTGGAATAAAGTTACCAACTCGCTCCTTTACAATTCTATTCAAACACCTACTTATTTACGAGTATTTATGATTTAAAGACACTTCCCTAATAATGTTCACTATAGTCTTAATAATGTTCACAGTTTTTATTAAATTTCCTTAATTAACACACTTACTTAAGCCAACAGATTAATAAATTTGTTAATACATTTATGATTTAATTTATTTATTTATATTCACCATTTCTATTTAACCTTGCCAACTAGTTGGGCGTCAAATTATAACTTAACTTTTGTTATAATTAAATTTATATTTAAATGTTATTTAATTACCTTACCTATTAAAGTCACACCTCCTGGTTTATAAAAGAATTAACAATCTTATCAATTTTTAAACATTACTTGCATTTATTTTCTTCAATTAACTCTACACATTATCCCAAATTTATATTAATATTGTACAGTGACAGGTTTGATATCTTAACTAAATTACAATAATAAAGGTGGACTTCTGAGGCTTTAGATTTCTAATAGAATAACAAAAAAAACAATATTAAAATTTTATTCTTGCTCTCGGGTCGCTATTATGGGAACTTTGCTTTTAAATTAGAAATGGTGACTAGAATTAATTTACAAATTTTGATGAACTTAAAATTTGTTTAAAACTAAAAGATAGATGTCGTTTGGCTACACCTATTTTCAAATATACTTATTGTTCTGAAGAGTCCCTGGAATCCTGGCTTGCTCACTTCCGCGCTAACACTTGAAAAAAAAACTTACTTTATATTTCAAAAAAACTTTTACGTCGCACTTTACTAAATTTTCTTTATAAAAAACTCTACCTAATTTAACAAAATTCTCCCTTTAAAATACTCCGGTCCTGGTCCCCACCAACCTGCCTGCCTTTCTCCGAGACTCTCATCAAAAACTCTCCAAACTCCCGATCATTTAGTTTTTATGAATTCCCTAATCTCTCCCACTACCACTAATACGTTCTTTGTCAGTTTACCACAGTTCTACAATTAGCTAAACCTTACGGTGCACGGTTCATTCCCCAGGCTATATCGGCCGCTGGATTTCCCATCTTAACAAGCTTTGGTCCTTTGTCTATTGTCTATGGTTGCCGGACTCAACTTATAACTTTCCTGGAACGAATAATGACCTTCTTTAGTACCTGTTTTGTCCGCACTAGAAAAACTATTTGTATCTTTCTTAGCTAAATCCTACAGATGATTTATTTTAGTACTAACTTAATTTAATCTAAAGCCTCGTACTTTATGTTATAATATATATATATATATATATATATATATATATATATATATATATATATATATATATATATATATTACATGGCATAAAAAACACGAAGCAAATTCCATAATAAATATTACATATAATATCACTATGCTTTAAATTATGTTTTAAAAATTTATCAAGTTGAAGCCTAATGCAATCGGAGAGGAATATTGGGATTAGAAGTAAGACTTACTTAGAAGTGGAAATAATTTCTGTTTAGTTGTTAAAATAATCATTATTGTAAAATAATGACTTTAGAATAAAATATGAAGAAGAGAAGTGGTTTTTTTGTACCTATGTAAGTTTGTTTGACCCGGCAAGCTGGCCTGAGCAACCGGGCGGGTCCACAGGTGGCGGATAGTGGGACGGCCTACAGAAATGTAGGTTACCTGTGAATAAAGATTCCGGAAGGTTTCTGAATATGCAGGCCTGGACCAAGGCTATGGTTCAAAGGTGAGGAATTATCCCTCCTCGTCAGTCAACCGGTTGGGCGTGGTAGAAATAACTGCTCTGACCGGGGAGACTGGGGTAGTTGGGAATTAAGTCCTCACAATGCTACTCTCACCTCCCGGGTGAACCAAGGGCAATGCGACAGTGAAGTATGGGCGGGAAACTACCCTAACGACACAGTTGTAAAAAAGAGAGTAAAGCAGGCTGTTCGCTCCATGAGCAACAGTTAATAATGTCCTGAACTTGGGGTGTGCTTCAAGGTCAGTGACTGAATACCCAATCCAAGGTGGAAGGCATCGTGCCGAAGGAGAATGGCTGCAGGGTATAAAATGCAGTCGCACACGAACCCCTTGAGGAACCAGACAAAACCTCATTGTACGATGTTGTCTTGCCAGGGCAGTGGGGGCTCTGCTCTGGTCGACCTTTATTTCCCCCATACTCGTGGGACGTTTATGGACCAGAATAATACAAAAAATAATTTTGAGACTGCACAGACGGCGGGAGCCAATGAGATGGCAAACCGTAGGTCTGTAGCACAGATGCCAACGGCAGCCATCACCGGGGGTGCGGGGGCGGTTGTCAAGCTGCCGACTGCAGAAACCGGTGAAGTGGCTGCAGAGTTGAGCACGCTCTCTTTACGGAGAAAGCGTATGAGTGGAGCGGCCAAAAGGCGGCCCCGAAAAGAACAGGCGAGAGCAGCGGGAGGGCCAATAACCCTGAAAAAACGAAGGGGAGGCCAAAACCGAGCTGAGTCTGTCAAAGTCCAGGGCTTGGATGTTGTGAGGAGGGAGGTGCAGCAGGGAAGAAATCAACCAAGAACACCAAACCCCAGCACGTCAAAAAGGCCTAGGAGTGAGACGTCCAATCCCTCTCCAGTGGAGGGAGAAATGAAGAAAGTGAAGCTGGGACAAGGGAGGATGCTGGAGTGTCTTCGGGCACATACTGCGATACCCTCAGGCAAAAGCTAGCAATTGTCCCAGTTAGTTACCCTGAGAGACAACTCTCGGAAGAGATGGCGTTGGAGCTGGAGGAGCTGTTTTTCTCGGAACTGCTGTCCGCTGAGGCGGAGAGTGGGGATAGAGGATTCAGGACAGCATACTTAGAGAGGGGAGCTCTAAATGTCGTATGCTCCTCACCCTGAGTGAGGGGGTAAAGTTGAGGGCAGGGCCACCCAAGGAGATCTTTTGCATTGCAAAGGTGTCAATGTGGGTGCCCAAACCCTACAATGACAAGGAGCCGGAAGAAATCCTGTAGGTGGTCAAAACCCAGAACCCTGGGGTAGTTCAGGATACTTGGAAGGTTATTGCTAGGAAAAGGGAGGATGCAGTTCTTACCCTGATCTTGTATATAGGAGAGGGCTCCCTCAGGGCACTGCGGAACAACAACCTGAGGGTGAACGTGGGGCTGAGACAGGCCACGTTCAAGGTGCTCTCTAGTCCTGGGGCTGCTCTGCGAACCAAGGCAACTGCGGAGTAAGCAGGAAAATGATCAAGATCCTCCAAGTGAACCTACAGCATAGCAGGGCGGCCAGTGCTGTTGTGTGTAGGATGCTGGACAGGGGAGAGGTGGACTTGGTGCTCATCCAGGAACCATGGATTTCTGGAGGAAGAATATGCGGGCTGGCGACATCTGGAGGTAAGTTGTTGTATGATAAGGACTCCGGTGTTCCCAGGACGTGTATCCTGGTTAGGAGGGGATTGAGTGATTTTGTACTAACGAACTTCTGCTGCAGGGACTTGTTAGCAGTGACGGTGGAGCTGCGGGCGGAGGGGAGGATGAAGAGGCTGAACCTGGCCACGCCATATCTTCCCTTTGACTACGCGGGGGCTCTACCAACACAAGAGCTGAGGAGCCTGGTCGAACACTGCGGGGCTGCGGATGAGGAGCTGCTGGTGGGGATGGATGCTAACTCCCATCACACTTCGTGGGGAAGTACAGGTACCAACACTAGAGGTGAGGAACTTTTAGCTTCTCTTAGCTCTAAGAATTTACTATTCTTAAGTCAAGGGGAAGAGCCGACGTTTGTCACTAGGGCCAGATAGTAGGTCCTGGACATTACGGTGGCATCGAACCAGATGGCTAGGTATGTACTAAATTGGTATGTGTTGGATGAACCATCTTCTTCTGATCACAGACATATTAGGTATGATATCTCTCTAAATCCAGCCATGCTTCGCCCAACCAGGGATCCAAGAAGAACAGACTGGGACTCCTACAGGAGGGACCTGGGTGTTCGGATTGAGGAGGCTGGATTGGAGTATGGTGGGAGGAGAGAGCTAGAAGACTCTGCCACATTGGTTGGCGAGGCTATAATAGAATCCTTTACTGATAACTGCCCTCTCAGTGAGGGGAGGAAAGTAGGGGATCCGTCATGGTGGAACAAGAAGCTAGCCAAACTTCGGAAGACCACCAGAAGACTCTTTAATAGAGCAAAAAAGAACGGGGAGTGGGACCTGTATAGGAAAACACTAACCGAATACAACAGGGCAATTAGAGAAGCGCGCAGGAAGTCCTGGAAGGAGTTTTGTCATGAGATTGACAAAACTCGGAAAGGGGCACGACTGTATAAAGTGCTCTCTAAGGACCCAGTTAACCCGGTGGGGATGCTAAGAACCCACTGGGAAATATAACAAAAACCGCAGGGGAAACGGTGGAAGAATTAATCAGAACACATTTCCCTTCCAGTACCCTGAGGAAACTTGGGGGAGCAGACACTGAACCAGTTGCCAAACTCTCCACAAGACGTGGTAAGAGGGAGGACTGGGAAGTGGCAAGGAGGATAGTAACTCCACAAAGGGTAAGATGGGCTATTGGCACATTTAAACCCTACAAATCTCCAGGTCCAGATGGGATCTATCCTGTGCTGCTGCAGCAGGGAATGGATATGCTGGTGCTGGTACTTACTAAATTATACAGGCCAAGCATTGCTCTAGGGCATGTGCCGGCAGCCTGGAAATCTAGTAAGGTGGTCTTTATACCTAAGCCCACCGGTAACCAATCGGAAGGGAAAGGATACAGACCTATTACACTGATGTCCTTTGTTCTCAAGGGACTTGAAAAACTTGTTGATAGGCATATTAGGGGGGGGGGGTGCTTTGGCTATCAAACCACTGCATTGGAACCAGTATGCTTATCAACCGGGGAAATCCTGCGAGGGAGCTCTCCATCAAGTGGTTGGTAGGATTGAGCAAATGATCGCTAAGAAAGGTTGTGCCATAGGGGCCTTCCTCGACATTGAAGGGGCTTTCAATAACCCCTCAGTGGAGACGATGGTAAGTGGTGCAAGACGTCATGGAGTGGATGCGACCACATTGTGGTTGGATAAGTTCCATGTTAACAAACAGAAGCATTTCTATAAAGGTGGCAGGGGAGGTCAGAAGGGCGGAGACAAGTCTGGGCTGTGCACAGGGGGGGGGGGGGGTTCTCTCTCCTCTGTTGTGGTGCCTAGTGGTTGACAACCTTATTGAACTCCTGAATGAACAGGGGTACTTTTGTCTAGGATATGCGGACGACATAGTTTTTCTGATCCTGGGCAGATTCCCTGATACAGTCCTTGAGGTAATCAGAAATCCTCTACGACTGATTGAAGATTGGTGTAAAAAGGAGAACCTTAGGGTAAATCCAAAAAAGACTGCTCTCATTAACTTCACCAGACAGCGAAAAGATCTGACGACCAGGATGCCCCGCTTGTTTGGTGAATACCTTGAGTTTGTGGGGGAGGTGAAGTACCTGTGAGTTACTCTGGACAGGAAACTCACCTGGAACTCACATCTTGAGAGGACAGTTAACAGGGCCAAAAGTTCACTGATGACTGTGAGAGGAATGGTGGGTAAGAAATGGGGACTGAAGCCATCAATGATGCACTGGATGTATCTGAGGGTGAAAAGACCTATAATTACCTATGGAGCTCTGGTGTGGTGGACAAAGGCCAACCCGGCACAGACAAGAGCTATACTGAGCTCTATCCAGAGATTGGCCTGTCTGTGCACACTGGGAGCGATGTCAACTACACCAGGTGCAGCAATGGAAGTAATGCTTAACCTCCCTCCCCTTGAGCTTGTCCTTAGGGGAGAGGCAAGGCTGGCGGCATGGAGATTGCGCAACCCGAGCAACTGGGCTAACCTCCCAGATGTCTCGGGACATATGAGTATCGAGTGCGTGGTCAAAGAACCCGTCTTGGAAATGGGCAGCGACCACATTACTCGAACGTTTGCACCTGACCAGGTCCACCAAACTATGATGGAATGGTCAGGGACATTAACATCGGGAGCTCAGATCTGGTACACAGATAGCTCCAAGATGGACCTCGGAACTGGAGCGGGGGTGTATTGTAAAAACCCAAGGGTAAAACTAGTTTATTCCTTGGGGAGGCATACCTCTGTCTTTCAGGCCGAAATGTATGCTATAAATGCCTTTCTGGGAGAGATAGAGAGAAGAGGAACACACGGGACCCGGATTGCTATATTCAGGCAGTCAGGCAGCAATTAAGGCACTAAACGGACATGTGGTCACCTCGGCCATAGTCAGGGAGTGTCTAAATAACCTACAAGCCCTGGCAAGGCACAATCAAATCAAGATAGGTTGGGTGCCAGGGCATAGGGGAATACTTGGAAATGAAGCCGCAGACGCGCCAGGGAGGGGTCTTCGACTCCCCTGATTGGACCGGAGCCGGCGGTAGGTATTTCCAAATCCATGGTCAAGATGACAGTGCGAAGGTGGATGGCTGAAAGACACTGTGAGAACTGGATCAGGGCTGAAGGGATGAGACACAGTAAGCTAACCATTAGGAAACCTTCCTTGGGGCTGCAGAAGAGTCTCATCCATCTGTCTAGGTAGGAATTGAGGATAGCCACATTTCTACTCACGGGACACTGTGGACTAAGGAAACATTTGCATAAAATGGGTATCTTCAAAGATAAACCAGTGTGCAGATTATGCGGGCAGGAACTGGAGACTGCCACACACATTATTTACAGATGTGAAGTACTTGCTGAGAGGCGCTTCAACCTCTTTGGTGATGGATCGGCTTTGGTGGATGCTGAAGGTAAAACTCTAGTCAGGAAACTCCTATACCTGGTAAGAGGGAAGGGGTTATTTGACTAGATCAGGGAGGTAAGTACAATATACCTTAAGGTAGCAGTGCTTCGGGCAGTTCAAACCCGCTCCCAAGTTAAAAAAAAAAAAAAAAAAAAGTTTGTTTGAGATCCCATTTGTGGCTGTGTTGACATGTAATCTGAATTCTGTTTCATGGCAAGTGGATTGAAAGGTTCTGTGGTTTTAACCGTAATGGGGGCCATGGATGCACCAATCAGGATATCTCTCAGCATAAACTGTTCACTTTAGGAGCTCAAGAAAAATAAATCCAACGAAGTAAGCTCTGGTGAACCATGTATATACGCAGCTCCTACCAATAGGATATCTGGTGTTGAGGGCGTTGATCACAGCTTTATTGTAGGAAGTTGGGCTCAATCTCGCTTAAAAAGGTTGAGTTCTCCAGTATGTTTTCCAATATTATCGATATGAGGATCGGCTATGTCCATACACATCGCAGTAGTTATTGCTTCAGCTAAGCTGAAGTTTTATCAACAGATGCATTCACTATCTGCATGAACAAGAATACAGTTGTAATATGTGCTGAGCAACAAATCTATCTCACATCAAAACTTACAAAATTACAGTAAAACCTCCTTCTCCTGTACGTAGTTACTATTATATAATGAATAGATGATCTTAATTATACTTTTACCTTACCTGAAATCGAGGCAATTTCTTCCGTATATTTGTAAAACGTTATTGCGTATAATAAAGTGTTTAAGAGAGTAGAGAATTCTTGAAAAAAACGAAAGGAAATCGAAATTGAGACGATGAAGAAATCCTTGGCTGACCAATAATCTAGGAGGATAAATAAGGAGTCAGGTTCTCTATAATATCGGTTTTATCAGAACAGAGAGGCAACAAGTTACTCCAGACATTCCGCGCCACCAGCTTCCCTTGCAACATCTAACAGAATTACTATTCCGTTTTACAGGATTAGTGTTGAAATTATAAAAAAAAAAATATTCATATTTGAGAGGTAGGTTAAGAGGAAGATATAATGCGAATTTTAGCATAACATTTAGATCTTAGATTACATTTACACTGACGAATTGCAAAGTTCTTGCGTCTTTCCTTAAGATTTATTATATGTCTCTGGGCACTTTGAGTTTCAAAGATATATTTAACCCAAATATATACCTATTTTAAATACGTTTAACTTATAGGGTGATTGAATAAAGTAAGATAGTATAGAAAATTATTGCATAAAACCTCATACTGTATGATAAATAAATAACAATAACACTTGCTACAAATATTTAAATATTCTCATACTGTATATTCTTGTGCTATTTTGCCTTATGCAAAGAATCCGTGAATGTTACTGGTAACAAAACCTAACCTTACATAGTTTTGTTTTAGATGAAACAGATACGATGATATCAATATGTGCGTATTGTGACGGTATTTATTAAGTCAAAACTGGCTGCTATTGCTGGCTCTAGATGCAGTACATTACAGGAGCCAAGAGTCACGGACTCTTTAATAGTTTAGTTGTACGGAAAGAAACACATGTGAGGTCTACCACTTGTAGCGGTCTTTTTGACTCATTATGGAACTAGCATTTACTTCTAATAAAGATGTTAAATATATATAAATTATGTATAATATGAGGATTTTAATTCCTATATATCGAATGTAGAAGATATTATTTTCCCCTGAATCTCACCGTTAGTATCTAGGTTTTTTCTAACCAATGTAAAATGGTGTTACTATGGTGTAATGTAATGGTGATAAAAAGTTATAGAGCATAGAATTAATTGACAAATTCTTCAAAAATCCATATGTTAATATATTTTTACGGTAGTGTGAAAAAATATAACTTTAGTTTCTTCTGAGACAGGGTTTAACTCTTTAACAACGATACATCTCGGATGTTGTTAATGAGAAATAGAATTTGACATGCATCGAAGTATCTGAGATTTAATAATTACTTCGGAAGACTGCTGGGAACTAGCCTAATGGCTTGCAGATGTATCGTTTCTACCAAAAGAGATATCAATGGGGTGTAGGGTACTAATCTTACCCGGTACGGTAATATTACCCGGTACCTGTTTACTATAAGTATTTCAAATACAGTAAACTCCCGATTATCCATGTAATAGGGTGGACCGGCAACGCCGGATAACGAATTCCCCGGATAATCCGCTATGAACAAAGAATACGCAAAACGATCGAAGATTATACCATAAGTTACACAAATAATGACCCGGTTAATGCAATTCACAAATAATCTTCAGAGGACAAAATAAATACAGAAAATAATTTAAAATGTCGATGTATTCGACGGATTATAACATGTACATTTATATGTCTAACTATTTACAATACGTACATAAGTATATGTCAAAAGTAAGTATGTATGTTATTTCCTTTACACATAATACTTTCTCTTTTTAACAAAAAAATCTGTCACTTTCGTCTCTTTTTTTGTGAGCATTGATTTAGCATTAATGTGCGATTTAAGTTTTTTAAGAAACATTTTGTCGCACAGTGAAGAGTCGTCTTGCTCTAATTATTGTGTCCGTTGTTTTCATTTCAAAAATTTTATTTCTACCATATACAGGTTTATTTGGGACATTAAAACAGTGTATTAGACATTAAGATGTTGTTTTATTTATCGGTTTACAACAAAAAAAAAGGAAATTTTTTCATAAAATATCAACTAATACAAATGATAAAATACTGCATGACAAAAAATAAAATTCAATAAAAAAGACAGAGTAATAAAAATAACGCATAAAAATTCAAATTACCTACTACATACTTATTTTAGTATAATAACCACTCGTTCAACTCGGAATGTTTGTTTCTACTTGTGTCACAAAGCCATAAAGATCGATTATGTATATGACAGACATGGATAATGCGTATGTCCCGTCCTAGTCTATTTATAGCCGAGATTAGCTGAAATTTGTTTACAATCTTATGATACACATTAGGTTTACGGGTGTCCAAGCATTTTGTCATTGTCTTTTATATACAGTAGTCTATTCCCAACTAGAGTTGGTTCATTCAGTCTAACAGGACAGTTATCGTTTATCCTTGCGTTATTTGAGATAGTTTAGTTTATTTTTATGATCGTATTTTTACCGGATATTGTGCTGCGTTGAGTGGTTAAAAAAAAGCAACAATGAATCTGATTGGAATGAAAGTTGGATATTTGCAAAACAATGGCAGAACCCGGATAATCCGCAAACCGGTTAATCCGCCCACGGATAATCGGGTGTTTACTGTATATTTAATTCGAAAAAACTTTCCTCACACATTTTATGTAACATTTTAAGATTATAGACAAGCTAACGTTAAAGTCTCCGTCCTTTAAACATTCTATAATAGTCGTTGGGTGTCTTAATTAATATTAAAATCTATTACAAAAATATCGCTTTAGAAATAAGCGTAGGAGTATGTAATATTTTCAGTTTGTCAATGGAATAAGTGCGGCTAATTTCACGGCGAATTTTAAACAATGGAAAGACAGGCATTCATAGTAAGTTTTCGATAAAACTCATGTCATCTAGGTAACTACCTAAAGGCATTATGGTAGTGATATTAGGTTACAGCTGTGTTCTCTTAATCTTCTCGGGCTATTAGTTTCTAGTCTTTCCACTTTCTTGGCTTTACTAAACTAAACTAATGGCTCATTGTTAATAAAATAGTAACACTTCCAGTAAATAAAGTGTATTTGCTTTGTGACATCATTGAAACTTGATTAAAATCGTTAGGTTTATTGTGCACTCCTGATTATTAGGGTCATGAGTTACCATGGTTGCTATAAGAGCAATAACTTCGCACACACTTTTCACTGGGCTCTTAATGCTGTCTGCAGAAACTGGATGTGGTATGGTTATTGAAAATATCCTAATTATAAAATATACTAGTTTATTCGAAGTTCATTTTTGCGATGTCAGTAGGAGAGAATTTCAAGAATATTCGTATAGATCAAACTATATTTAAATTGTGTTACGTTTATTGATCGAATAATATTTCTGAAAATTTTTAAAGTGTCGTTTTAATTCTATTTATTTATTCGATTTATAGTGTTTTTATTCCGTATTTAACTGAAATAAAGTTTCTCCGTTTACATCTGTCTTAAGATGTCCGAACTATGCCAGAAACCTTGGCGGGAGTCTGCCTATTTGAATAATTACAAACAGTAAAATACGATCTGTAATAATTACATAACAGAAACAATCCTAATAACTTTGCCCGTTTTTAGACTACACAAATAGTAGAGTGAAAATTATTATACAACACATTAAATTTAAATATATAAGAATACAATAATTAAAAAAAACACAATCCAAGTTTTATATAAAATAACATTTAATGCGAACGAGTATAACACAAAGTATAAGAAAATACTGTTCACTGTAAAAAATTAACAATAATTACTGTAGTTGAACTCGAATATTTCGTAAAATTAAATTACATTAAAATTAAACGATTTCAGAATTCAAACTAATTGAATTGCATCGTGTTCACGCACACCTTTAATCGTTGGATATACTCCCTATGCCAGAACCTTAATTAGAGGGAATTAAGAACTCACAAAAATTACATGTCAATCGGATGAATGGTGTAGTAATGCTTAAGGACAGTCAGACATTTGTTTATTATACTGTACATTTTGTGATCTATTAATTGATTTTGGGTTATGGATTTTCACTTATTTTTGATAAGATAATACTTTAGAATTTGATATATCAAATATTGTACCTTCATATGGTTTGCTGGATTACTTTGGGTTACATAAAGTGTTCTATGTTTATAATATTACATTTAGCAGAAAAATAGATATTAAAGATTGTCGAACGAAAAATAATAGTAGGACAATCAATTTATTTTATATTTAAATTGTCTAATTTTGTATTATGTAATCAACAAAATAATGTTTTCAATTGAATATAAGTGTTATAATTGAATAAAGTTTTCATTTGCATATAATGCATTCATAAATAGCCTACGAGTTTCAGCACTGTTAATTATATCATTAAAACCGACTAAATTAACTAATTGCACAGGTACTATCGATTACGCTCTATGCAATTATCTGTTAAGCGTAATGAAAATTAAAATAGCTGAATACATTGGGCTTGGTTTGGGTTAATGTTACGGTTAGGTGAATACAACGTACAGCTAAACAATGCTTTAATATTGGATTTCCTAGTTTACCTTATGGGTAAAGATGTCCTCCATGGTCTACATTTAAGCCGGTATAAATGACAGTTGGAATGACATACTTGCGTAGCCCCAGCGGGGAAGACTTTAATGGTCCGAGAGAGTGATGCGTTGTGTTTGTAGGAATAATAATTCTGTTAAAATCAGAATTACAAGATAGTTAAGTTTTAGTAAATTTATCTTCGACAAACAGCAAATTTGTTGAAATCAATACTTTTAGATCTTAAGCCATTCTATCCCATTCTAGGCATAATTTAATGGCGATGATGATATATTATAATATAATATATATTGTGTTATATAAATACAATTAAAAGTATTTACCTTATTTCCGAATCCTAACCTATGCTCTAATTTAAATACACATGAGACAATCTCTAATTGTCGCACATTGTGACAATTAAGTAAACTCCAATGCATATAAGAAAGGGTTATTTATTAATATTTATTCATAAACCCAGTTATAAATTTGTATTAAATTTAAGAGTTTCTTAGGTTTTGTGAACTTCGACTATCTGTTTTAGTTGAATGTAATTATATATTTTTAATACATAATATCTAAATCTGATCTCGAATTAAAAAGCTACCTAGTAATTGGTTTACTATCGTTTGTAGTCCTTATAGAAAACTGAAATAATATAAGATACTTATATAATATCCATAAGAATGTCCATTCAATATAGTACATTTAATATAGCTCTATACGATGAATATAATTAATTGCGTTAAACACTGTTTCGGAAGGTATGCTAATACTGTTTGGAGCTGCAGAATTCGCTGGTGTATAAAAGTGATGAAGTATACAAATGTATTGATTTTCTTCCTTCACAATATAATTTGCGGCAATCTATTTTCAAAATATTATTCGTTTTTTTTGTAAAATAAAAGACGTCATAATACACCTAATTTATCATAAATGATGACATAAATATATGACTAACAAATAATCTGATGAAATAAATATTAAAATGTAATTTTACTCACTATTGGTCTTATTCCTTTCCATTCTTGTTTTGTTCAGCCTCCGATGGATAGAATAAACAGCTGATTGTTCCGTAAGGGCTGAACAATCGCTTTTCGTATCACATTTGCATATAAATTGCATTTGATGTTCTATTAGCTATTGTATGTGGACCTTTGATCTCCCACTCTACCTTTAGCCACAACTCTCTGGTAATGTTGTCATTACTCCATCACGCATAAGCAATTGATATTATCCTATTCAGAATTAATATTTCGACAACGCGATTTTTTAAAGGTTTTTTTTCCTTTCCTGACGTACAAATTACTTCATTCTAACAGTGTCTTAACAATTCACGGGTAACAGTCTGGATTAGTTTTGACCGTATTTGGATAGATTGTTTTTACAATAACAATAGGGCCTACAGTAAAAGGGATCAATAAAATATGAAAACCTACATTTATGTACATCGAAATATATTTTTAGATTTTTTGTGTTCCTAGATGAACAATGGAGGCAAAATCTGAAGGGAATCTTAGATTCAGTATTGCTTCTGTAGTCAACATTTTCATCATGGTAATAAAGCTTTGCTTATTTTATTTTCCATAATTGTTCCGTATATTTTAATGTAACGGATAAAACTTGCGTTATATGCGTAAAGGAAATAATGGAATGAAATCAATATAAGTTTTATGTGGTTTGCTTTTATTTACACATTTTTAGACAATTTATCATTTATATGGCAGAAAATGTGCTAACGTATTATAGTGATGGGTAAAAGTTTTAATAATTGTTGTTTAGAAGCTAATTTAGTGTAAGGAAAAATGAGTACAATAAAACATTTAAAAAAATGAGTTTAAATTTTTAAATATCGAGCAAGTTAGTTCCTCTTGTTGTAATAGTGTAAGACTCTTAAAAATAAGGTGTTACATATAAATTCATTTATATATTTGATTTTTATTTAATAATTATATCGTTCCAATATAAAAGAAAATTTTTGTTTTCTTGGTGCACTTTGTGAAGCTAGCATAGATAGTAGCACACCTAGCGGGTAAAAATGTAAAATATCGTACGAGTTGGTAGCTTAACTTAAAAAAAACTGACATCACCCGATGTGACGTAAGCATGGTCCGATATCACCTGATCTGATGGACCAATCAGAATATTCAAAATAATAACCAAGGGTGGGATTTCCGTTGGCGTTCCCCTTCAGAAGGCCCACTCATCCAGAGGTTCTTGAACAGAACAGACGTAATGGCATTTTCGGACATAATTTAGAAATTTGTAAGCTTCCAGTATTCCAAATTTTAAGATGTCAAGGCCGGTACCAAATTTTATTAACGAGCTAAAGAAGAAGTCAGAAGCGATTATTTATGTATTTCAAATGAGTAAAAGTTAATATCATTTTTGTTTAAGTGCGCTGATTTGCCAGAGCGATGTGTTAAGTGTTTAGTTATTCCAAAAGCCATGGGCAATGTTTAATATGTTTTAAAGTATTTTATAAGTGATGTGCATAATCAGGTACGTTTTAGATGATAATAAAGAAAATGTATTTTAATGTTAACTAAGTTGAAGTATTTTTAATTGATAAACGGTTAACACATGAACGGTAGAAACTGTCCTTTGAATAAAAATTCAAAATTAATTTGGAAAATTTTAAGTTACTATCTTGTCGATTTAAATATAGTTTTAAAGGTTAATAAGTAATTAAAATGTATGGAATAACTAGCAGTAATTAAAAGTAAATTACTCGACACATTGCTGTATTTTGTTCTTTTGTAATTTGTCACTGATTAATAAATTGTATGACTTTGTATTTTAAAAATTTAAATTATTATTTCCCAATTAACGTAGTCCGTTACAAATACGCAACTCCGCTTAATAATTTACTGCTGTTTTTGTTGTTTTCTAAAATGTAAGTCTCATACTCTCCTAATTTTCGAAAAATTTATTAATTAAAAAGTTGAATGATAATTACTGCTAACGAATTCTAAAGATAAATGCCATTCATGTGTTAATTAGGTAAATTGTGCAGCCCTTGTTAAAAATACTCGTCAGTGTGTAGTAAAGTTATTTTAAAATAAATAAATGTCTAGCAATTTAAAAATAAATAAGTTGGTAAAAGACGAGTTAATATTCGAACTAAAAATTAGAAATGTAAAGGTTAAAACGGACAGTACAGTATATGTAATGGGAAATATAGCCAAAGATAAAAATTGTAAAGCCGATAATGTTAATTTAATGTATTTGATAAATTAGAGTTTTTCAGAGAAATTCAAAGAAAATGCTTAAAAATCTTGATAAGTTAAAGATGGAAACAAAATTCTTATGTTACTTACAATAAAAATTAAAATAAGTAGTAAATAAATTGTAATGTTTTATTGGACACTTGAGGTTCAATAAACATAATAAAAGAAAAATTATTTTTTTTTTGAAAATTGTTAAATCAAAAATTAGATAAGAGAATTGTAAACAAACAGGATAAAGTTTAAGCAGCTAATAATACAAAGATAAAAATAAAAGGTAATTGCACTGTCATAATTAAAGTTAAAAAAAAGGTTAATGGCAAGTAAAGTTTTAAATAGCTGAAAATTTGGATTGTAAAATGCCAGACGACCTAAATGATTTTTTAAAAAGGATAAAAAAAGTTTAAAGAAGATTTAATAATAATAATTTGAATAAAGTCTTTTTTTGTTGTGAATAATTAGCTGTATGTAATTCTTGAATTAAAGTATGGGATTTAATTTAAGAATAAAGTTAGTGAATTTTCAAAGAATGGGATTTGAAATTCAAAAAGGGTTAGGATGTACTGAAGATGTATAAGATAACAAAGACGTTATAAGACAATGGTACAGGCTTAAAATTTTCCCAAGTGAGAGTAAAAATTGTATAGACAAATATTGTCGTGAAACAATGAACTCAGGGGCAAAGGGGCAAATATGGTGATTAGGAGGCTTACAAGAAGTGAGCAGGTTAATACAGCTAGATGAGAGGTTAGCATTGTTCACATAATATGAGACAAATTCAAAGAAAATTTAAGTAAAAGATATTTCAAAGAACTCTTGTAATTTTAATTTTTAAACAAAATGTGAAGTAGTAATAAATATTATAAAAAGTTGTATGGTTAATAATATAAACTCAAATGTAATTTTCAAAGTAAATTGGCTATAAAATATGTAGGTCCATATAAAATATTGTAATTTTTTTAAATCATGTGGCTGTACTGTTCCAACAAGGTAATAACTTAATTAACATAGAAGAGCTCACATAAAACGATTAAAATTGAAACAGAGACATTCTAAAAGGGGTAGATTATTTATTAGAAGAATAAAAGAGTATTAAAAGTTAATGTTGGAAGAATTTTAAGCTATTGTTTAATTTTTAAAAGGGGAATTGTTTAATAGGGAGAATGGGAGGTGCCTTGATATGCAATTTTACAAAATCATGACGACAAATTTACATAATTGCGTGTCGAAAGGGGCCAATGACATGCAATTACACACTACACGAGATAGAGACGACAAAATCTCAAAATACATAATACTACACAAAGAGACTAAAACACTTGACCAAAAATTGTATATGAAAGTACAATCCTAGTTTCTGTTTAATTTAATTCTTGTTTTATAAATGCAAGAGCTTAGTCAAATACATACTTAACAATATCAAATTGTTATAGTAATGTTTGAATGAAAATGTAAGAATAATGAATTGAATAGAGTCCTTGTTGTGCCAACACCTAGCTGTATAGTTTTTAAATCAAAGTATGGGATTTGATTTAAGAATAAGGTATTTGGATTCAAAATATGGGTTTTGAAATTCAGGGTTTTTGTATAAGATATACGAGTATTGTAGAAATAACAGAGAGAAGTTATAAGGCAATGGTACATTGTTAGTGGTAAATTGAGAAAGAATTTTTGAAAAAAAATGTAGCGTCATTTAAATGTGGTATTTGTGGCTTACAGGGAGTAAGCAGTCTTGCAGATCCCAGGGAGTGGACTGTGATAAATACAGCTAGTAGGTTAGGTTTGTTGACCCAAAAAGAGACAATTTCGAAGAAAATTTGATTAATAAATGATTTGAAGGATTTCTAAATAAAGAAGTAATTTGATTGAAAATTAATAAGGAATTGAAAGAGTAAAGAATTTAAAAATTGAAAAGATATAAATTTGCATTGTTAAAGTTTATGAAACAAAATGTTTACAAGAAGTCAGATTTTAATAAAAGTAATTGACGTATGTGATGTTTTAAAAAGTTTTAAAATGTGAAATGTATAGAATGTCTTTGCAATAGAACGCTGTGAAACCGGTAGTTTTTTTTAAAAGAGCCTATGTGTGAGAAAGCGGATATGCTTCCTTTGTTGTACAACCTGTAAAGCGCTAGGGGGAATGGCGAGCATTTCATAGTTGAGAATGCAGGTAAACAAAAACATCCGTTGGCCAGTCAATGTTTATACTTTTACTATAGTACGTATAAAATTTTTTTCAATTGTAAAAGGGGACTGCACACACACTGCACACACTCATGTATAAAATCTTGAAGTAGAAATAAGATGTAATGTTGGACAAAAATTTTGTTTTCAGGTCGACAAGAGAAAATGTAACACTCTTAAAAATAAGGTGTTACATATAAATTCATTTATATATTTGATTTTTATTTAATAATTATATCGTTCCAATATAAAAGAAAATTTTTGTTTTCTTGGTGCACTTTGTGAAGCTAGCATAGATAGTAGCACCCCTAGCGGGTAAAAATGTAAAATATCGTACGAGTTGGTAGCTTAACCTAAAAAAAACTTACATCACCCGATGTGACGTAAGCATATTCCGATATCACCTGATCTGATGGACCAATCAGAATATTCAAAATAATAACCAAGGGTGGGATTTCCGTTGGCGTTCCCCTTCAGAAGGCCCACTCATCCATAGGTTCTTGAACAGAACAGACGTAATGGCATTTTCGGACATAATTTAGAAATTTGTAAGCTTCCAGTATTCCAAATTTTGAGATGTCAAGGCTGGTACCAGATTTTAAAACGAGCTAAAGAAGAAGTCAGAAGCGATTATTTATGTATTTCAAATGAGTAAAAGTTAATATCATTTTTGTTTAAGTGCGCTGATTTGCCAGAGCGATGTGTTAAGTGTTTAGTGATTCCAAAAGCCATGGGCAATGTTTAATATGTTTTAAAGTGTTTTATAAGTGATGTGCATAATCAGGTACGTTTTAGATGATAATAAAGAAAATGTATTTTAATGTTAACTAAGTTCAAGAATTTTTAATTGATAAACGGTTAACACATGAACGGTAGAAATTGTCCTTTGAATAAAAATTCAAAATTAATTTGGAAAAACTTAAGTTACTATCTTGTCGATATAAATATAATTTTAAAGGTTAATAAGTAATTAAAATGTATGGAATAACTAGCAGTAATTAAAAGTAAATTACTCGACACATTGCTGTCTTTTGTTCTTTTGTAATTTGTCACTGATTAATAAATTGTATGGCTTTGTATTTTAAAAATTTAAATTCTTATTTCACAAGTAAACTAGAACGTTACAAACTTTCAATTTTCATTTCAAGTAACCTAGTTTTATCTTCCGAAGATATCAGAAGATCGTTTACAGAAAGACATTATTATGCCTGGCTGAAAACGGAAAACTAGGAGCCCCTGGTAAGTAAGGTTAATTAATTTGTTAATTAGTAATTAACACACATTTGTAAGAAAGCCTTGATAAATACTTACCCCAGGAAAAAAGGCTCATGTGTTACAATAGACATAATTATACAATATATTATATAGTTATTTACTCCATCTAATTGACGTGTCCGATATTAACATTTTGTATGTACAAAAAATAATTATTTGTTTTGAAAGATAAAAATAAATTTCGGAAATATGTAAAAAATCAGAGAGTATTGTTTAACAATTGAAATATATTTTTTTAATTAAGGAAGAATGTATTACTTACTAAAGCTGAAAATTTGCTTACTCTAATTAATATTGTATAAAAGCTAATATTGTTTAAGAAACAAAAGATATGGAATGCACGTTTTTTAAAAATATTTTTGCAGTAGATATCGTTATCCATGTCCGACGGAGCCCAGAGAGAGAAACTAGATCACTGTATAAAATCAGAAAAAATTATTTCTTAACGTTTTAAAAAATATTAATATTAATAAGCAACACAACGCAGATGTTTCACACCTAAAATTTGTTCCAGATTCATGTCTCTTGGAGAACAGATATATCACTTAAGGAGGGTAATTAACTCCCCGTGTGGTGTAAGTGTGAAGACAAGCGGGTATAAATCAAAACGAAGGGAAGGGGGTAATTTACGGCGCGCAAAGTCTTGGCTTTGAATCTGCAAACATGCTTTGCGTTGGAATGTTTAGTGAATTATTTGATTGGGTTTATTCAACACTTAACCAAGCTGACCATAATTAGTTTAGTTATGTGAATGTACCCCCACCGAGTCTGTTAGCGTTTATTGACAAATTGTATTACGTAAAGGTAGTGTTTTAAGGCGGTAATGAGCGCTTTGAAGTTTGTTACGTTGTCCATTACCCCTTCGTCAGTGTTACAGCTGGCTACTATTCCCCACTGTATAGCTGCAGTAACTAGTTGCAGTTTGTAAAGTTCGCAGGCACTTCTTGCTTCTGATACTCTTCCTACGGTTTCCTTGTGACTCTTGATTGCATATTTCAATCTTGTACTGTAGACATTTGACAGTCAGGTCTGTGATTTTGTTGTGTCATTTCGTTGGCTTTCCTATAAGAATGCTGAGTACAGTCTGTCGACTCGCGTCTTTCTTGTGGTAGTCTTTTATTTCGGGAAACTTGTATTTCAACATTATATCAAGATCCTACTCAATATGGATTCTTTACCACCTTACAGTTTACATGAGAATGTTTTGCTTCGCATTATAAATTGTTAGGGAAATTATTGCTGTCTTTCACCGTCTATAAATAAACGATATTTTTTGACAACTATCCTGTTTTTGATATTCGATTTCTGTATTCTTTTCTATTGGTGGTGTCACGGTAAGTGTATTAAGTACGAATTGCTTGCAATCGGTAATAACCTTCGGCTTCCTCGCTACATTCTCCTCAATTCCATTACAATTATAGTCCTGCTTCTTTGTTTGTTCCTTTGTATTGCATAGGATTCCGATCTCCCATTACGTTTGTAATATAATCAGGAAGAACTGTAAAATTAAAATTACAGTTGTAAAAAGGGGGAGATTGATAGAAATATTTTTTCAAAGCCTAAAAAACACATATTAATGTGGTAGATGAAACAAGACAGTAGGAGGTGATGTAAGTGAATTAAAGTTAGCACACAGTAAAAAAAATATTATAAAACAAACCTAGTAATAATTTTTTTTATTAGGCGGAGGGAAGTGTCCTTAATCTAAATCACACCCTTTAAATAATTTTATGGGGCGAAGAAGGACACCAAAAGTATTGACACCCAACACAACTTTGTCAGGATTTAAATTCTGTCATGCGCTGGGTTCTCGCATTAAGTTCGAAGAATTATTTTATATTCATATGTGACATAAATTAGCTCCCTTTAACCGATACCTGTTCCTGTTGTGATTATTTTGGTCATGGATGCCTCCAAATGGATGCTGTTTGTAGATTGACGCTGCGCTACCTTTTGGTTCAACGTGTAACTGATAATAAACACTAAATTACGTTAAACATGAAATAAACTTTGAAAATTTGTAAAATGTTGAATGTAGTAACTTGAACATTTTTGTGTTTTATAAATGCTTAAATGTAAGTCTATGTTTAAATAATTAAAAATTTAATATAACTTTCGTACTAATGTTACACAATATATATATATATATATATATATATATATATATATATATATATATATATATATATATATATATATATTATAAAGACTTTTGTTATAGTTATAATTTATTTTAAATGTTATTTATTTACCTTACCTATTTAATATCACACCTTTAGGGTTATAATGAATTAACAATCTTATAATTTTTAAACATCACTTACATTTATTTCTTTACACATTATACCAAATTTATATTAAATATTTTGCAGGGACAGGATTGCTATCCTAACATTACAATGATAAAGGTGGACTTTGAGATTTTAGAATTCTAATAAATAACATAAAAAGATAATAAATTCAGTATTAAAATTTTATTCTTGCTCTCGGGTCACTAATACGAGAACTTTGCTTCTTAAATTAGAAATGGTGAAACCTTTTTAATTTTGATAAATTGTAATGAAATTAAAATTTGTTCTGAACTTTACTAAAATATAAATTCTGTTGGCTACACTTATATCCAATTAATACTTATAGTTTTTGTAGAGCTCCTGGGATCTTCGCCTTGGTTACCTTCTGCGCTTACACTTCACACACTTTCTTAATAATTTAAAAAAACGTTTACGCCACACTTTTTTAAATTTACTTATAATAACTCTTTACTTAATTTAACAATTTATTCTTTTTACAACACTCCCATCCTTGTCCCCACCAATCCGACTGCCTTCTTCTCGAGTTCCTTTAAACTTTTCAACTTCTCCTGATCATAGTTTTTATTGAAAATCCCTAATCTCTCCACTACCAATGTGTTCTTTGTAAGTTCCCACAGTTTCCATCTAACGGTACACGGTTATTTTCCCAGGCTATATCGATCAGTGGATTTTCCCGTCCTTAATAAGTTTGGACCCTTCTATTGTCAAATTGCCGGCACACAGTTAATAGGTTTCCCGGAAAAGGATAATGATGGTACCTGCTTTGTTGGCACTTTACAAAACTATTTGTGTCTTACTTTGCTAATCCTACAGATAATTATTTTAGAAACTAACTGAATTTACTCTAAAACCTCGTACTTTATGTTATAATATATATATATATATATATATATATATATATATATATATATATATATATATATATATATATATTAAATTTAAAATATTTCAAAAACATTATTAGTTTTAATACATATTTATTCAAAGCTTTTTCACCGATAAAATATGTCCCAGCATCTTCAGGAAAAACAATTATATAATAAAATATTCTTACGAAAATTCCTGTAAAATATTTGTAACAGTATGTTTTTATTTATTTTTTTTCTTGAAGATCCTGGTACTTATTTTATCGACGAAGATCCTTGAATAAATATCTATTAAAACTATTCTTGTTTATGAAATATTTGTAATTTTTAACTATTACAAGGAAACATATCACCATATTTAATATATGTATAAATATACATTACATTTTTATTTAGCTGAAGCGGTTTGGTGAATACTAGAATCAACATTCCTAAACATTTAGCCCTGTATAGTGTTACAACTACATGAGTACAGGCCGGGAGTACAGGTGGGGATAAATAGTGGTACGAGTAGTATGGCAGTGGAGGGGTATTTGATAGCTGACTTGCTAGAATGCAAAACAGAGACAATAATTTCTTTATCGTTTTAGTTGGTGTGGCAGTGTTTAGTGTATCGACCAAAACAGTATTTTGCAATACTAAGTATGTCTCAACCGATGACAAGTCTGTTCGGCAAAGGAGTGGCGTTCAGAAACAAATCTTCTGAAAATCCCAACATGTCTTGGTCGGTAATTCAATTCCTTTGTGGTAATTATTGAGGGAGGAAAACGACTAAGGGGGAACTAAACATTCAGTACACTACGTAAAATTCATTCAAGAAAAATTAAAAAAGTCCACATCTATTATTTTTAAAAATGTCCTCTATGAAAAATAGTTCTCAATTTTCATATGAATCGATAACTGCTCCCAACATTGAAGAATGTGCCTAACGGTTTAAAGCTTGAATATACGTAGTTGAAATTTCACTCATAAAACTTTACGCAAAATTTTAAGATTCTTGGTATTTAAATGCAAAAAACTAAAAATAAAAAGAGGATGGATTATGGTCGAAAAACATGGCATACCCTTTAAAAGAGTAGGCTATTTAAATAAAATTTGATACTATAGAGCGGAAAATAGGCCTATTTAATTTTCAGATTAGTTTTATGTTTATACGAGGTGTGCCACGAATTTAGCAAGAACTGATGAATCTATTAACGGCTACAAAAAATATACATTTCAATAGGATTAAGACTGAGCATAGTCCACGTTGACAGTGAACCATGAGGGGTGGAAAATGCTCTTTTGGTCTTTAGAGCAAGTCAGAAAACAGGAGACTATCACAATGATATAAATGAGGAAAATTATGAGAAATGGATTCAAAAAACTAGCTAATCAGAAAACTTCCAAAACATTGAGTTTTCGTGGTAGATGACGTTCCTTAATATAATAAATTAGTTGCTTTTACTTAAAATTCAAACAGCAGAAAGTCAATATTGATGGGAAGTTCTGCAGCGAATTTAAAATATGAACTATATGAGTTACTTAAAACGAATAAGTCACGCCACGAGGAATATTATTTCGATCGCTTATTGGAACGTAAGGGTCATAAAGTACTGAGACTTACCACCTAGACTTTAATACCATGGAAATAATTTGGGGGGAAATAAAAAATAAGATTGTTGTAAGGAACGCTAGGAATGCAAATTGTTGAAGAAACGTTAAGCGAACTGGGTTAGGATTTTTTGGAAAAAATGTTGCAATTATGCATTAAAAATATTAAAAGAATATTATGAGACAAGACAGAGCAGTGTAAGTGCACTTAGAAAATATGATAATTGCAAATGACAGTGAAAGTAGCAGTGATGGAAAATCTGAGTGATAGTGAAGTCTAACGCAGATGACATTCTGATATAAATAAAACTATTAGTTTCCAATAACCTATTAAGCCATTATACTCAATACTGAAATTGAAATACTTTTAGTGAATTTTCTGGTTTCTCTGTGCCAAGGGTTTATATGATCTACGCCTATGGGAGCCTATTTTTCGTAAAAGAGCGACTTGCAACATGATGGAAGGGTTGACGTTTCCTTAAGGTCATTTCACTAATATTCATCGACCACTGATGATAAAATAGTCAAACGTAATAGGTCAGCCCCCTCTACATCAGCTGGAGTAGACCAAGCCAATGCATGCAAGGGCATTCGTAAGAATCTCGTGAGTCATGCCTTCCGCAACGCTTATTCCCCCACTCACTTCTGTTATCTGCATGAACTATACTTACAAAACTTTGACGGCCTTTACTGATGTATGTCCTGGAAGTTTTATTTTATATATATATATATATATATATATATATAAATTGCTATATATATATATATATATATATATATATATATATATTAAATTGTTTAATATTCCTGATGATGTTGATAATGTTAGCCAACGAAAAGCTTTGAATTGTATATTCAGTTATAATTCTTGTATTTATATTTTGACTTAGTTCTGTATTAATACACAAGAATACATATTGCGATATTTATATAAATAAATAAATATATATATATATATATATATATATATATATATATATATATATAGAGAGAGAGAGAGAGAGAGAGAGAGAGAGAGTATAAGGGTAATTTCATTCTAATAAAGACCTCAAATACACCACAGGAAATATACAAACACTCTTTTATATACACATCCCGTTAATATGCCGCCACATAGGTCATACTTTCAAAGTTATGGATCATGATGTTGCAGTTTCACTTTTTCTGAAATTATAGTACATTATTGCTGAAATGTGTTTTCGATTTCAAATGAGTTTGTCAATGTTTCTAAAAACAATATTCTCATCAAATATATGTATACATTTGAAATCATAACGCATTTGAAATCAAAAACACCTTTCAGCAATAACGTAATATGATTTCAGAAAACGTGAACCTTAATAAAAATACGTAGACGGAATGTTTTGTATTCTATTGCTCGATAAATTCATTTTTATTTTAGTATTTGTATCTACTTTGTTCTGTACCTACTATTTCTATAACATACTCTAACTTATTCCACAATATGTCCTGGTTTGTTCTGAATAAAAATACTTTAAAAACGATTTATGAAGCCTACCAACGCAACCTAGTTTTAATTCCTACGACGGTACGTTCACCGTTAAAATATCTCTTGAAGCAACATTAAAATCTTAGAGAGTAAAGTTACTTGTACAAATAATTAAATGTTTTAATATAACAGATAGTTCCAAAGAAGGATCGTAGTCCGGTAATTTAAACTTTAATTAGTTCTAACGTTAAGATACTGTTTTAAGAATTTCTATCTTGTTACGCATTAAAATGTCGTAGGTTGTGTCACAAAGGGAATCAAGAGGTAATTCCCAACTGCCTTCAGTATTAAATCTTTGATAGGAAGGTATAAATTCCGTCGGTAAAGATCGAAGATGAAATTCTATCCTTAATCTGAAAGGGTCTTAAAGTGCGTCTCACATAATAATGAATATCTTTAGTGTAGAATTTTACGACGTAAAATGATTGAATCTATCGCGTAATCGTTTCTTATAGTATGATGTAAATGTTTGTACTATACAAAACGATTGTTTATTATTCACAACATTTTTGCAGATTTATATTTACACAAATCAAATATAAAAACAAGGAAATAAAATTTTCTCTTTTATGTTAATATAATAAAATATTTTACGAAAGAGGTTTAGAATTTTCCGTGATGTCATTCACTTAAACGTTTCTCCTCATATCTTTGCCGTATGGAACTGAGTGTTAACAGATATAAGAAGAACTGTGTTCACTGCACTGTGTGGGCGAGAAGATATGATAGACTATGTATAGAACATACGCATTGTGAAATAATACCAAATAAAAACGAAAACAGTCATAGAACAATGGGATACATAACCTAGTGAAAACGTTAAACTAACCGCTAATGAACATAGGTACCTATTAACATAAACATAATGTCTCTACAAGTCTTTGCAGGATCGAGTAATTTTGGAACGGAAATATGCAGCAATTAGTGTCATTCTTGTAAGGTTTATTTAAATTAATATTCACTCTTTGTTCGAAACAATTTACAAGCCCCCAGCGGCGACCCTTATACAATTAATCACCGCTTTTAGTACAAGCGCCCCACAATTACCCGGGTCTGAGCCAAGGCTTAACAATTAAAAATTTATGGTATTTTAATTTTTTTCCCAGTTAGAACATTCGTCATACTTTTTATAATAAAAAACTTTCCCCCTCTCCTTTTATTCAAAAATTCAATTTCTAGGATAAAATGTCTCCACAGTAATGCCGGGAATGCACAGTAATGCTCCGCAGTAATGCAAGTGGTAATGCTTCATATTGGTGAAGAATGAACTTTTGTGGGCCCAATGCAGGTATAATAAAAATGTATTGGGTTGGAAAATATTTATCAAAAAATTGAAAAATGTACAAATGCCTGAGTTGTAAATAAACAGATCTATTACTGAATTCAACACGGCTAGGCATGGTCTGAGGTTGAGAAATGTTTGTGTATAAATTGGTATGGCAAATTATACATTCATTATGACGAATTCAATTTATTATAGCAAAAATGTGACTAATTCAATATCTATTTACAAAAGTTCCACACCCAAAAGTTACCTATCAACTGCTTTGATCACAAATTGCCAACCGTACAATCCATTTTAAATTGCCCTTCAATCCGTTAATCTCGAATCAGGTCTCGTTTCGAAAATCTTTACAAACGTTAAGAGACCTCTAGTCTGTTGAAATTGACATATCGTCATATATAATATATTGTACTTTGTTGTATACAATCTTCACAAAGGATTATTCTTGTTGGTATTTCATATCATTTCGTTTTGGTATCAATTTATCACGTTCAACATGTTCTTCGTTGTTATTTCTTACATTGCTTTTCCCTTCCTTTGTAATTCAGATTTCTTTAATTTCTTTAATTCTGTTGAAATTGACATATCGCCATATGTAATATATTGTACTTTGTTACATACAATCTTCACAAAGGATTATTCTTGTTGGTATTTCATATCATTTCGTTTTGGTATCAATTTATCACGTTCAACATGTTCATCGTTGTTATTTCTTACATTGTTTTTCCCTTCCTTTGTAATTCAGATTTCTTTAATTTTCTCTCATCACAGCATTTGGTCCCCATCTTCTCGAATTATTATGTAGCCTCGTACTTTCCTTACACACATAGTTTCAATAGTTTTACATAAAAAAACTCACATTTTATAATCCTTCACTAACGGTCGGGATAATAACTTTCATTAATTAATAAATATATACATTTCAGAACATAATGTTTCTTGAAACGAGTTCTTTCCTGAGAACCAATTTATTGAGCTATTCTAAAAATTAGTTGTTTTTTTGGTATTGAAGCCCAGAGACGAAGTCTACTGGCAGATCATGTTCAAAGAACACAGGTGGTACACAGATCTTCTAAGGTGGTAAGTTTCTTTGAAAATTTTGCGTGTTCATATTAATAATGTTTCTTTCTAGCTGACTACTTTATTGACAAGTATGACTATAAAAAGACCCAACAAAACATGTTAACCATTTTAGGGGGTTATGCAAACTTTAAGTAGGAGTCAGCGGGAATTGGCTTGCGTTTAGGCGTGGCATATAACGGGTGAACACAAGACAAAATTTAAGAACGCCCGAGGGTTCATGAGCCCGAGAGCGCAACAGAGATAAGCAGGCAAGATTTAAAATAATAAAAAGTAACAACTCCGTAACACCATTAACGTTACGATAGTAAAGTAAATTAGAGTGAGGTAGAGGGTGGGGAACGTTGCAACACACATGCACACACACACACACACACACACACACACACGCGCGCGCACACACGCACACATACACACATGTACAATTGTAAGAAATGTAATGTGTAATTAAATCGCTAGTGATTAATTTCTCATCAGTCATCCATGCTTGCACTGCATGTTTTTGTTCTATATTTGTGGTAGTCATTATTATTATATTAGGTCAAATCGTTTTGGCGTATAGGTCTGTGAGGATTCTTTTATAGCTGTGTGGATTTTGAGAAATTATTTTATAATTATTAGTTTTTTTAATTACCATGATTAATAAAGTATTATTTATTTCTGTTTAATTGGTGTATAGAATAAGGAGTATAAAATTATGCTGTTACGTGTACATATATTTTAGACACACGAGCCATGTAACTGTACAATTTATCACGAATGCTTGCATAAACTAAGGCGCCAAGTCTTCGCTCTCAGATACAATTAACTTTAATGTAAATATACATTATTATCCTACAGAGACGCGTAATACGAACAGGTTAAACATGAAAACAGACTCTTCAAGTTTGCAATTTGTTTATTTTAATGAAGTTACCATTGGCTAATTCCCTGCTGCATCCTTTTAAATTTATGGTAATTGTTTCCAAAGAATGTAATCTTCTAAGTACTCTGAGGTTATGTGCCCTTCTCGCTTGAAGAAGCGGGCGCTTCCATATCCTGGCCATGATAATAAAATTTATTCTGTCTGCTTTAACATTGCTGTGAAAAACTAACCAACCGGTACAAAACATTTTCGATTTCATTATAATTAGAAAATAATATTTAAAAAATAATGAAATAAGTAATAAATATACCCAACTTATATAGAACAAGTAAGTTATCCCAATATGTTATCATTAACATGTTATCAAGTTTTTTAAATTTATTAATAAGAGCTTAACTTTCAACTGATATCTAAAATTATTGTCATGAAGCAATGGGTTATCCTATGTTATGGTGTGAGTGAGTAAGGTCCTGATAAAATCGTCGGCACACATTGAAATAATGTTTTTGAGATATTTACATTAAAGTCCTAAAAACGTTACTAGAAATAAACTGTTAAATTGAGTATTTTATAATTTTACCATTTATTCTAGTCCTCCTAGTAAATGCTTTTAAATTGCTTTTGGCTTCGTATTGACCTTGACAATAGATCAGACAGAATGTCCTATCTTGGAGGATTTGACTAGGTGAGGGATATTAGACTAACGGAAGGGGAGATGACCATCGGAGCTAACTTACCCCCTGAAGCAAAATATGAAAAATTAATAGTCATGTGTATTTTTAACTTGTAAAACTATACAAAATGTAGCAAAATTAACTAATTACATTTAATCCTAACTTAAAATTATTCAAAGTTTAAAGAATACCTAATGCACATTAAACAAGACTAAGTCTATGATTCTTCTTTAAAAGTTCGTTAAAAACTTCTGTTGTATTTCAAGGAACTCCTCACACATGTAATAACTGATCATTAAGGAGTGGCTCTTAGGTTTGTTTTCACAAACATGCGTTCATCATCAAAACACATTACGTATGTTGAAGACATTTAGGGTCAATATATAAACAATTTAATAACAAGTCTCCGAATACTGTACCGTGAAATCCTTTTACATGAAAACTGTATCGTAGTTAATTAACGGGTTATTCGTTAATCAATGGCGTAGATTTAACAAACGCAATTGTAATTACTATTAGTGGTTAATGCATATAAAGAGCTGCATTAGAACACTACACTATATATTGGAACTATATAAATATAGAATTAATAATTTTATATTATCTTCGTCTTCCATTATACTTGTGTTTATATTTTTAAATATATGTTAGAATATATATATTCAATTTTCCTAACTATTACTTTTTTAATTGAAATACAAATAAACCTTGATTCATTACTCATATTCTATGGGTAAAAATGTGGAAGAACGATGAAATTCTCTAAGACTGGATTAGAATGGCTGACATTATCACACAATATATTAAACACAAAGAACACATCATAAAACAGTAATGATTGTTCTATACCCAAGTTTCTTTAATTTAGCATTTAAATATTCAGAATATGCAGTACTGACATTGCTTTCCATGAATCTGCTTTTCGTTTTAGTGCCCTTAGATTTGCAGATATTGCCAACAAGTGCCATAAAGCCATAAAAGGTTTTAGAAACTCCTCTCATACGCACTTGCTGTTTCTAACGTATATAATGTTTTGTCATCCAAAATAAACATACGTTAAACTCGCATTGGCATAGCGCAATTAACGTTTCATTGAAACAATTTAAAATTGGCTTTCGGAATCAAATTTAGAATGTTTAGTATGGGAAAGTGTTTAAAATAAATCATTATTACAATAATTTGAACATTTAAACACCTCTTAGCTGTCGTGATATTTCTTGATATAAATGCTGGCGTCAAGATATGGCCAAAGTCACTTATATAGAGCCTATCCTGCGAATTTTATTACGCCTTGGTGAAAATAAATTACATAAAATTTATTTTAATAAAACATTCTAGGGATTTTCTCGTAGAATAAAATACATTTCTTGGAAAAGTGATTACCTCCAGGCTCGACAAAATATAGCATTAAAATTCTTCCCCTAATATTTCTTCGGATATTGTTGTCATTTATTAACTTACTCTCTTACTCCTGATTTCAAGAAATCTCCATTCACAGATTTAGAATTATATCTTTCTCTTTGAATCTGTCGTTAAAATAAATATATTTTTCAATACCTTTACAGCCTATATTTTATCTAATTAACGCAACTGCAGTGGAACTGTAGCATCTTCATTTTGAACAATATAAAAATGTATCTCATCATATAGTGTCTGTTTTATGGGTAAATTTTATACATTTTTTATAAAATGTAAATGCTAAATTTAAAAGACTAAGGATCACGACAAATCCAGATATACTCAAAGAACTGCAAGAATCACTACAACTTCTTAGGATCACTCAAAGAACTGCAAGAATAGAATACAAAAGGCAAGTTTACACCTATATTGAAAAAAAGTCATGAATTCAACGATGAGAATATATTTTATGGTTACATAGAAATATCAATTTAAGGTTGTGACACACATTAACAGAGAAGGAAAAACTGTTCCCAAGCCAATAAATTTATTGAATGCACATAATTATGTATTAGTCTGCTTGCATATGTTTAGGAATCGCTCTGGGGAGGGTGGCATTTCTTTACCTATGTTAACGTATGTTAACAATGTGACATTTTGGATACTGAATGTAGATAGCACTAACAACTCTCCAACATCCGACTTATAGCCAGTTCCTCTTGAGGCCAGATCCTTGTCCTTTTACTACGAAAAACGTTTTGAGAATTTTTCCTCACCACCTACATTTGACACCAGTGCAGGATTAATGAGGACGAGAAGTAGAGCTGATTAGTTCTTGACCAGAAACGCACCACCGTCTCTTTCCGTGCTTACTGACCACTATTGTTTAGAGAAATATTTGACACTTTATGAAACAGGACTAAGATTCAGATGAACTGCAAGTTCAAGACATTCGCCAGTGAACACCTAAACGTTCCACAAATATACGATAGGAACTTGTATACCACATGAGACATATCCGCTTCCCACCCTTTGAGCAAATCACAGCCCTATCTTTGTTTGTTGTGTCAGTCGAACAACAATAATCTCATTCGTTATTTTAAATTACTGTATCACCCACGCACATACACTGCGACGGTTAAATCTGTCTAAAATGAGTAAATTTGGTTTAAATCACAAAAACCTTAAAATATTAATTTAATAGCAAAGTAATACATTTAAAATTGTAAATAAGCGAATGTGCAGCGTTCGCCCTGGCTTACGAATCTCAATCTTATCTGGCTTGTGTAAATAAGCCTGTCCAAAATGGACTGGCTTAGATGCAACAAATCTGTATCTATTAGAATAAATATAGGTTTCTTCATTACGTATTATAAATAATATTAATGTTCAATTAGCGAAAAAATTCAAATAAAATATAAAAACTTATAAATAAACCACTAGAGCCTAAAGAAGTCAAGTAATAAGACCATGGAATAAATTAACTAAATGAAAACCTAAATCATTTAAAAATAATAACATGTGTTAAAAAGTTTTAATTATACATTATAATTAATATTGAGTTTATGTGACGCCTCAAAACCGAAAAACGGAAGTGCGGGACTGTTACAATAGCTATGCACAATAACTAAAGAACTATTTTTCGTAGAATTGACGTTCAAATTTCTAGTAACGAAAGAAAGGGTAATATTAACTATGTCACTAAGCAAAAGTCAATTGTAATGGTGTAAATAATATATACTTGCCGAAAAATAAAAAAATTGCCGACTAGGCCAGTTGAAACATAAGTTTAGGAACCGAGAGTACAAAATAGAAATACGTCAACTGTAGCCCAGCAAATGTAGAGGGGAAGGCTTGGTCAAAGTAAAATTAAGGAAAACTAGGACTTCCAAAGGAAAGAACACTGCGTGAACATATCACGGGAAACGGGAAGTTGCCGACCCGTGGCTAGACTCAACAGTAGCCAAGATGTAGAGCTGAGTATGTCTGTCGTCGGTCTTATGACCATTGTTCGTATGCTAGCGGTGCGGGAACTCGTATTTGAAATTTAAAAACAACACTCACACAAAGAATTTGAAAACAGTGTTGTAGGTGGTCTTAAAATCAATCACTTGTGAGCGCAGAAAGATTAGATTCTTACACAGGATAGTGCTTCCTGGAACTGGATAGTGGTCACAGGACCTGGATAGTACAGGTGGACCAATCCGGGAACATCGAGAATGAAGAGGATCGTCACAGTGATATTTCTGGGACAAGTCAGATTTTTAATTAAATATTAACCATTTAATTATTTTTATACAAATTATTATGTTCATACTTTCCTATGTAAAGTTCCCATAAATATTTATAACTCATAGCATACCTAAATAATGACTTTAGTAAGTAAAGTCAAGAAATGTAGGTTAATTTGTAATTAGGTGGTAATCAAATTGTATAAGGGCAAATAAGATATGTTTCCAGTAAAACCTATCTCATATCTGAAACCTTCGATATACGAACGTAATATGAAAATAAAATAAGCGTCTTTATTCCGCAAGTTGCCTTGCCATCGGTCCAGTTCTCTGACGCCAGCAGTCGACTGTATGTTCTTTCGAGAATCAGCTAGTTCTGCTTTAGTCTCCATATCGTTCAGTATACAAATAGTCTAGAGGAGTTTGTGTAGTTAGGTAATTTAGATAGTTATGTATGTGGGAAGAAGTGTTTCTGAGTGCCTGATAAACGTAAACTTGGTAAATGACGCTTTATGGATTGCTACTTCATGCGATGGAATTTGGTCGATAATACTAGTTAAATCATGGTAAGATCTATCAAACAATAGCAGGATTGAAAACGTATTACAAAGGGAAAACCTTGTAAGTGAATCAAATGAAGATATCGTCAATCTTCTCCGAAACATACCTAGTTGTAAGGACATGAACAGTGTTGTCGCGAATGAAAGGATAAAAGAGGATTAAGTCCATGAGTGTACTCATAGTAGTGATATCATAAACTTTAAAATGTATGTACTTAGATCCATTTGATTTAAAGTAATATAAAATAAATCGTTTCAAAGTAAGAAACCGTAAGAGCTTACAGAGAATCGGTGGTTTTTATGTAAAAAGAGGACCTATTAGAATTCAGTTTAAAATTAATTAATATTGATTAAATATTAAAACTAGCAATGAGCATGCCACTTAAAGCCAGAGTTGAACATAGAGTAGCAAAGTTGAACATATTACAAATTTAATTAATTATTTGATATGATTAATAGTAAAAGAAATCAATGAATATTTAGAAAATATATTTAGAAACATATATTATTAATTCGTTTTCATTTATAATATATTCCCAAAATAGAGTCAAATAAAATTAAAGTTGAAACTTGAGGAAATTGGATCTTCAGATATTATTGTTATTAAATGAAGACGATCAAGATTTATATTGGAAACACAATATTTAAATATATCACAAGGAAGTATGATCCTGTAATTCATTCAAGAATATATTTATAGACACAAAACAAAGTAAATACTTTATAATATTTGTTAGATTAAGCTAATTCAGTTAAATAGCGACCAGTGCTAAAGTACTATAGATAATGGTGTAATGGATAAATTTATCAACTTTATGCATAAATTCTTAAGACATTAAATTTTCTTCTAATGTTCAAGTATCTCTTGTAATATTCAAGTCATGCTTATTACAGGACGTATGCTTATTATTATAGGCTTTCATGCTATATTAAAGTATTTGTATTTCTTTATTATCAATTTGTGTTTTTACATTTATATTTTGATTTTCTAAATAATAAAAGTACAAAAATAAAGTGGCAAATCCGGACACTCAAACAGGAACCTGTTAACCGTTGTATGGATAATGTAGACGCGACGAAATACTCTAATTACTCCCTTTGGAGAGCCACCAGAAACATCAAGTGGCCTAATAAGTCAGTGCCGCCAATCACGGAAGACAATGGACGTTGGGGAAGAAATGATAATCTAAAAGTGGACTAATTCACAGAACACTTAGCAGACATATGCCAGGGAAATCTAATGATTAACGATTGAATTGGATGTTAGTATCAATATAATGTCAGAAGAAATAACACTGGCAACTACATAAAAAGTGTATCAGGAAATTCGGATAAATTTTAATTTCATGGAAGCAATATATATATATATATATATATATATATATATATATATAGTTAATAAATTAAAAATATTCAAAAACCAGAATACATTTAATGAATATATTTATATATATATATATATATAATATCCAATTATATAATATATACAATTATATATATATATTTTTCACCATATTTAATATATATATATATATATATATATATATATATATATATATATATATATATATATACAGTAAACTCCCGATTATCCGTGGAATAGGGTAGCCCGGCAACGGCGAATAACCGAATTCCCCCGATAATCCGCTATGAACAAAGAATACGCAAAACGATCGACAATCGATTATTATACCATAAGTTACACAAATAATGACCCCGGTTAATCCAATTCACAAATAATCTTCAGAGGACAAAATAAATACAGAAAATAATTTAAAATGTTGATGTATTTGACGGATTATATAACATGTATATTTATATGTCTAACATTTTACAATACGTACATAAGTATATGTCAAAAGTAAGTATGTATGTACATATGTAATTTCCTTTTCACATAATACAAAAAAAGCTGTCACTTTCGTCTTTTTTTGTGAGCATTGATTTAGCTTTAATGTGTGGTCTAAGTTTCTTGAGAACAATTTTGTCGCACAGTGTCTACTTGTGCCACAAAGCCATAAAGATCGATAATGTATATGACAGACATGGATAATGCACATGTTACGTCCTAGACTATTTATAGCCGATTTTAGCTGACATTTGTTGACAACCTTATGATACACATTAGTTTTCGGGCGTCCAAGCATTTTGTCATTGTTTCTTATATACAGTAGTCTGCTCGCCCCTTTTATTTCGCTAGCCGGCGTCGAGATGCTTTCCTTTCAATGTAAAAATTAGTGCGTAAATATTTACATATCTATTCCCTTCATCTTAACTTCTATTAAGCCTTATATGTATTTACGTCGTAATTCACCGTTTGGAAATTTATCAATGTAAACACATGAATCTGATTGGAATAAAAATTGGATATTTGTAAAACAATGGCAGACCCCGGATAATCCGCAAACCGTTTAAACTGCCAACGGGTAATCGGGAGTTTACTGTACATATATATATATATATATATATATATATATATATATATATATAAATATATATATATTTATATATATATATATATATATATATATATATATATATATATATATATATATATATATGAGGTTGTTGCTACTATACTACCTATCCTCCCTTTGAGAATGGTTTTCTTTATAGTACAAATATGTTATCAAAATAGTTTATCGCGGTTGTCTTTTTGGTTCTGTCAAATGTGTGACATGTATCTTAGTTTTATAAGAAAATAACTGCTAGGTGACAAAACAGCGGCAAAATTAATTTAGTCCTTAATGTGTTTACATTTATTCTTCTGTACGTTTCTACGTGTGTTTTACAATATCAGCAAAACGCGTATTTACATTATCAAAATCTTCCTTCTTTATACCAAATATGCAGATGATATTACAGAGTCTTCTTGGCTTTGCGCTATTGTTAACTTAGCCGATGTGTTGGAATATTTTAATGTTTTGAATCCAGGCTTACACGGTAACTATATAGATATGTTCCAAATTGAAGACAAAATAAGTGTTATGTTAAAAAAAATGTTAGTTGTGAGCATCAAGGGTCAATAAATGCACTTTTACGAATTCTTCACTTTAAAAGAGTTATTCCAGTCTTTAGAAAAGTGAAAACGTAAACCAAATATAGAAAAGTATAATTGAGTACTTCAACGTTTATCAGACTCATAGCCTAATGAGAGTTGGATTAAAAATCCGTTCTTCTTCCGAGAAATAGGAAAGATCCAGGGGCTTCAGAAATGATACAAGATAAATTTGTAGCCCTAAGAAGCAGTGGATTATTGAAAAATATTATTAATGGCGAGAAAATTGTAGAAATTTTGTTGAGAGTACGTAAAGACTACAAAACACTCAACGATGTGGCAATGAAGGTGATACTACCCTCTCCTACTACCTACCGAAGTGTATAAATGTATATAAGTCTATACAATGTATAAATACAATAAATAATTTGTGAATATATATTATTATTTTATTTCAATTATTGTATTAATTTATTGTATTCCATGTTCGGGAACTATGTATTTTACATTATTGGCTTCCTTACCCTCTGGTGATTTTTCTTTATATAATTTTATTGTTTATTTAAATTTCCTTAAATATTAAAAAGTAACTTTATTTAAATTCTAAATAAAAATAAAATTTTTTCGTTGTACTAAAAACCAATTGTTTAAAAATTAAGCCCATCGATTTGTCGGACCGCATTTTCTGTTTACACAAGTCTGATGAGCGGACTTGCAAACCTTTGGGCTTTGTTTTCGTCTACTATTACAACTTCTAGTTGTTTTATTTTGAAAATTCAAGTAATAATTAATTTGTGTTTTATGCAAGCTTCAGTTATGTTGACAAACTATTTTATTATATTTAGTTCGTTTAATTAAGACATATATTTAAACATCATTTAAGTCTGTTTAGTTTCTTATTAAAATAAAGAGTAATCAATCGTGCAAGTACGTATACAGATATTTTATAAGCACACGTCACATAACTGTACAATTATCAATATTAGCCTAAACTAGGGCACCAAATATTCGCTGTGAGTTGCAATTAACTAAAGTAAATATACAGAATTGTCCTCCATTGGAGCGTAGTATGAACAGGTTGGACATGAAAACAAACTCTTTAAGTTGCATATCGCTTATTTAAGCGTAGTTACAATTTGTTGCCAAATACTGTTGATTTATCTCCAACTTAAGTCGTTTCTGCTATTTACTTTGTTTAGATCCAGAGAGAAACGGTGAAATGTTTTAAAAGGTTTTTCGTCAAAGTCGTAAAAGTGTTTATTGTTTAATAAAACTTACATCTCTACACCCAACCTACGCTATGTTTTTACTAATTGCCAGTAAAAGTTACATAAATCTCAGCTCATTGCTAAGGGATCTTAGCGCATTCGTTGATCTGCTTCGATAGATTAAACAAAGATAATTGTATTAGCCGTTAAGATGCGTTAACGTTAGTTAATTAATATTCTGAATAAAACTCATTAAGCAAAGAATTAGCACTCCACTGGATAATTTATTAGCTATAATATGATAAGGTATTATAGAACGAGAGTATACCTGTATTACTAACTTTAAAGAGGTTAGTTTGATACCAATAGAAAAATACACGTAAACTGTCTATTCTCTACGCTGTTGGTAATGGTTGTATTGAGGAAAGAATATTGAATACTTCCATAAAGAAACAATAATACTGTGGACAGAGTCTGTTACACAGCGTGTTCCGAGAGCGGATCATAGCAAGTTTCTGAAATGTTTTCTACCGTTAAAGGCATTTATATCCTCTATATTTGATGAAAATGTAAATTATAAACATTCTGACTGTTTACTTGATATCACTTGCCAAATACCTGATGTTTTTCATCAGATGTGACTCACTACATTTTGTTCAATGCAGTGATCTAGTGTAAACGCGTCTATTGAAAAATATCAGCAAGTATTAGTATTATTGCAAGTGATATCAAATATGAATATATTAAAAAACCACAGAATTGCGCGCGATAGATAGTTATAATATGTTTCATAACCAATTTAAATAAATAAATAAATATATATATATATATATATATATATATATATATATATACATCTTTCTTAATTTTAAACAAGGCCTTTTTTTATTATGATACTAGTTGATAACTGAATGCGAAAAAAATATATAATGGGTATTTGTAGGTTATAGGCTATTATATATTCCAGATTTACTATTATATTTCCAGATATTGACTCAAGCTCTGAAGGTAGGGCCTAATATAAGAATTTAGTGAGCTATCAGTAGACAACCGATTATTTAGTTTTAGTTATGACTTTAGTTAAATTATCTTATTTTATATATTTAGCTTTACAATTATAAGTTAAATTACCTAGAATCACCTAAATAATAGAATGTAGGCTACTAGATTACTACTAATTTTTTTAATGGATATGTTTGTTAACAATATTGGGAGATATACTGGGTGATTGTTTGAAATATAGTAATGTTTGTTTTGATAAATTGCACCGTGAGGCTTGTGAAACTTACTGCTGAATGATACGTTAAGCTTGGGTGGACAAATTGACGTTCTGTCAGAAGATATTTCCCTCAACAAATCTCTGTTTCATTCTGCTTTAGATCCTTTAATACTGGTTCTCCTCTTATATTCATCGTTAGATTGGTTGTCGTGTACTGCTCCCTACAGTGATTAATTAGAAAAAATATCCGCTATAAATGGCATCTTGATTGTTCATTATGATACGACAATCATATATATATATATATATATATATATATATATATATATATATATATATATATATATATGTATATATAGGTTACGTGTTATATTAAGCACGAAAGGTTTTTAAAAAATGATTTTTATTTTTACAAACCTTTGTTGAATTTAATAAACAATTAATTTGGAAAAAACTGTTACATAAATTATACTTAATAAAACAATTCAAATACAACTGATGTACATGCAGTTGGAGCGGAAAACGTCTGTGCGACACAGAGGCGACTTACACACTGCCGGGGCTCTATTCTCACCACCTACATAATACAAAAGCTGCGTAAACAGGAATTTTCCTAGCACGCATTTAATTATGAAATGTTCACATAAAATATTCATATAACTCCTCCATCCCTAAAGAAAACTTCGGGGGTTGGCGAAGTTTCGGCATAGGTTGAAGTCCTCTTCATCTTCTTGATGAGGGCGAAGTATATAAGGCTGCTGAATACGCCTCCGTAAAGGGCAATAGTCCAGATACTGATATGGTGGGTTATTTCCATAGTTGGGTCAATTCTTGAGATGGTTTCCGTGTTTATTTTGTCCAAGTTTAGGCGTTTAACGTTTACTGAGAATTCTGGCATTTTACTCATTGAAAATTGTAGTTTGGACGTGTCCATGAAAATAGGATGGCCTCCCGAAGTTGTTGATGTATGGTTCAGTTTCATGTTGTTGAAAAAGACTGAATCATTATTAGTTTTTATCAAATATATGCCTTGAAGGGTGACGGTGGTAGTTACCTGTAACATCATGTCATATAAAATGTTCAATTTATTTAGAATACTTCTAAATTTTTCTAGTTCAACAAAGTCATTTATATTACTATTCACAATACTTAACTTATTTTTTAATTCTACAAAATTTTCATCAATTACAATAAATGTTTTATTTAATTCTTTCATAATATTATTACTAAAGGAGTATTGAGATTCAATTTGATAATTATTTTAATTTGCTCATTTTCAATATCTTTAATTATTTTTTCATATTTTTTACCATCATATGCATCTAAATTGCGTGTTAAAGATTTGATAACGGATCCTAGTCCGTCTATAAGACCTCTTTTTGTTCTTTTGTTACCATTCTCTCTTAAGAGTATAATTTCTAATTTTTCTTCTATTACATTTTTACTGTGATTAACATATTTAAAATAATTAACAATATCTCTTATTCTATTACTGTTATCAGTTACATATTCATTGTTTAATAAGCTACCGTTACAATTGTAGCAACTAGTTTCAAAATTTTGCAATACATCATAATAATAAGCATCAATGTTATTTAAATGAGCAACTAAGTTTCTTACATTAAAATAGTGGACAAAGGTATGGTAGGAAGATTCTAATTTGGCCGGCCCAAGGTCTATTGGGATTATTCCGTGGTTGTTATTGATTTCTCTGATCTCTGCTGAGTCGGTGGCTGTGCGAATGACGAACAGGAGGGACCTGGAAAATTATTTTGAGCATTAGTTACATTTTTTATCTTCTTAGGCCTTTTAATTTTCGACAAATGTATTTTGTCTTTTGTGTTATGATGTCTAGGCTTTATTTTACCAGTTTTTCTTTCCTTGTTTATTGAAGCTATCTCTTCCTTGCTATATCTGTTTTCCGTTTTGCTTTGCTTCTGAACTGACTTTATATAAACTTCAGATGGTATTTCTGGAAGTGGTTCTTTGTTTACATTCCTTTTTTCTAAAACTTTTTCTTTAATTCTTTGATTGCTATCCCTAATGTTTTCGTAAAGTATTTTTGTTTTTTCTTTATGGATTAAAACGTAGTCATTTACAATTTGTTTTTCTAAATCTATATCTAATAAAGTGTTTGAATTTATGTGTCCAAATAAGACTTCGCACGGCGTTAATTTTGTGACTGAATGTATGCTATTGTTATAGGTTATTACAGCCTATTTAACGTTTTAATTATACTGTCTTTTTTGAATTCAATTTGATTATTTAACAGCCTTATGTGTTCTATCAAAGTTGAATGAAATCTTTCACATAATCCGTTTGATTGGGGGTTTTGTGTGCTGATAAAGTGAATTTTGATTTTATGCAAATCTAATATCTCCTTTACAATTCTGTTATTAAACTCCGTTCCATTGTCTGAGATAATAACTGTTGGTAAGCAGAAATGCATGAAGTAATCTAATAGCTTGTCTGCAATCTCTGTAGCTTGAGAGCTTCCCAGGCGATAAACTTGAGCATATCTCGTGAAACTTGTCGACAATGCTGATAAAGGCATTCTTCTCCAAAGAGATTGTGTCAACGTGAATTATTTGAAATGGTCTTGCAGCTGTTGGTGTCGAGTTCATTTCTAGCTGTAAGGGAATTCTGTCGTATTTGGTTCTTTGACATATGTCACACTGATTTATGAAATTTTGGATTAGTGATTTTAAATTAGGGAAATAATATCTTCGCTTAATTTGTTCGTATGTTTCCTGTATCCCACGGTGATTGGTTTTGCTAACATGATAATTACTTATCGTTTCTAAGGTATCTTCTTCCGAAGTTAGGTCTAAGAGTTTGTTATTACACTTAACTAAATTTAGTTCAGTTTGTTTGAAATTTTTGGCTATGCATGATGCAAATTTCTCATAAAAATCGTCTTCAAAATATAGATTATATTTTATTTTGGTTACCAAATATGATTTTACAAAATTAACTATGTCTTCTTTAAAATTATTTTCTGATATTTCGACTATTAAACGAATTTTTGAAGTTCCGAATAGTTTTATAATTTTTACTTTCTTCGGCTCATATTTTACTAATGATAAAAATATTTGATTTTTTCCAAAGTTTACAGGCTCGTCGGAAATTGGTATTTCAATTTGGGTGTTCCCATCAAAATTGGAGTGCACGGTTTGACTGTCACTTTCTTGATTGTACCCTAAGTTGGCGTTATCTGTTGCGTCGAGTTGTACGACCATAGATTCGTTATCTGTATCGTTTAGTTCCGGGAAGTAACGTTGAAGTAAGCCGGCTGGAGATAATTCAAGGTCTGGTTCTACAGTGTGTTGGGTGTTCGTTGAACTTTTGTCAGTAACATTCAATTGTATTCTAGACAAAGCGTCTGCATTTTGGTTTAATTTGCCTTTTTTGTATCTTATGTCATAATCATATTCTTCTAATTTTAATCTTCATCTTAAAAGTTTGGAATTTGGTTCTTTAGCTGAAAATAACCATTGTAAAGATTTATGGTCTGTATAAATTTTAAATTTTCTCCCAAATAAATAAGGCCTGAAATGTTTGGTGGCCCATACGATCGCTAATAATTCCTTTTCAATCGCGGAGTAATTAGTTTCGCTGTCGTTTAAAGTTCTGCTGGCCTACGCTATAGGAAGGTCTTTTCCATTTTTGTCCTGGCTTAAAATTGCTCCTACTGCAAAATTACTAGCGTCTGTCGTTAGAGTAAACTCCTTTTCAAAATCTGGGTATTGTAGAAGGGGCTCATTAGTCAATATATTTTTACATGTTTCAAAACATTCTACAAAGTCTGGATTTTCAATGTTTATTTTTGCATTTTTCTTTAAACAGTTAGTAAACGGTTTTGTTATCTTGGCGAAGTTTTTAATAAATTTTCGATAATAGCCTAATAGTCCTAAAAAGCCTTTAATTTGTTTGGTGGTTTTAGGTATTGGGTAGTCCTTGAATAACAAAATCTTTGCTGGGTTAGGTTTTACGCCATCTGGTGTCACAACATGTCCCAAATATGCCACTTCTTTTCTTAAAAATTCTGTTTTATCCAGCTGTACTTTAAAGTTGGCTTTGCGTAATCTGTCGAAAACTTCTTTAAGTCTTTGTATATGTTCTTGGAGGCTAGTAGAATAAATTATAATGTCGTCTAAATAAACTAAACATGTTTCATTTTGGATGCCTCTCAGAATATTATTCATAATTCTTTGAAATGTAGGGGGGCTATTCTTTAGTCCAAAGGGCATTCTTAAAAATTCGTAGTGTCCCGTTTCTGTTGAAAACGCTGTTTTTTCTATGCTATTTTTATCCATTTCTACTTGGTGAAATCCTGAGGCTAAATCTAAAGTTGTAAAATACTGAGACCGTCCCAATTTGTCTAATATGTCTGTAATGTTCGGCAAGGGAAATTTATCGTCAATTGTTTTTTTGTTTAACCCTCTAAAATCCATTACTAATCGAAATTTTCTTTTGCCAGAAGCGTCTTGTTTTTTCGGTACAATCCAGACAGGGGAGTTCCATGGAGAATTTGAAGGTCTAATAATTCCTTGTTCAAGCATGTCCTCAGTTTGTTTATTAATTTCGTTCTTGTAAATCTCTGGATATCTATAATTTCTAGAGTACACGGGAATTTCATCAGTAGTCCTAATAGCATGTTTTATTTGGTTGGTAAAAGTTAAATCGTTTCCCTCAATATGGAATAAATCTGCATAATCTTCTATTAAACTTGTTATAGCGGATTTTTCTTCCGAGTTCATATATCCCATTCTAAATTTTGATAAATCTAAATTTTTTCTTCTCGAATTTTTTTGTTTATAATCTAATAAATTGAAATTAGCGTTCGTTTGCATTGCATCAGGTTTAAGGATATTGTATTCTTCTAAAGATTTTAATTCTAATGGTTCATTTACTGTTAATTCTACATTTACTTCTGTGTTGTTTATTATGGGGCAGTAGGCTTCTCCCTTGTGTACTGAGACTATACACTGCGGAATTTCTAATCCATTTAAGTGTTTGTATGGTAAGAGTCCTTCTCCATCTTGAATATTTTGTATTCTAAATTTAATCGTTCGGCTAGAATCGTTCGGGCTTGTATAACATAACTTATTCCCTTTTTTGCGTCCTGTGCCTGACATTCGCCTTTATTATTATTATTATTATTATTATTATTTTGTTCTTCTGTGTTAAAATACTTAATCGGGATTTGCTTATTGCGAAATATTAATTTATCATTCACAAAATTTAAATTAATTTTTAATTCTTTTATGTTATCTAATCCAAGGCGTAAGTCAAAATCTTTATGGAAATCAAATAAATCGAATTTGGTTGTTTCTTTTCTCAAAAGTGGTAGCTTACAACTGTATTTTTCTTTTGATACTCCATGAGCTGTACTCACTTCAAATGGTTCTTGTTTTAGGGTGTTTTTGAAAAATTGGAAAGCTATTGATTTTTTTGTAAATGATCTCGTGCTTCCAGTGTCAATCAGCATCTTTAGGTTGGTCTTGGGATCGTGGATGTACGGTAGTTCGTTTGTGTCGTCTTCTATATGCATTATGGAAAATGTCTTTTTATTGTGGTTAGTCCTAAAAAATTATTTTGGGTATGATTGTCTTCTTGAGTGAATCCACATGCGTTTTCCTCTTGCGTTGAATCATCAAAGTATATGTAGCTGTCAGGGTCCTCTTGCGGTTCATACTCTGTTTGTTCGGGCAGATAAGAGCTAGTCATTTGTTCAGTCAATCGATTCATAGTTTCATCGTAATTTTCTTCTTCTATTGGTTTCCCTGTCATCTGATAAAGTCTATTTTGTCTAATTGTGTTCCCTGTTTGACCTGTGGAAATGCTCATTGGTTATGGTTTAAATTTTTGATGAACTTTTAATGGTGTGTAATTGTTAAACTGCCTCGGTTGTTGATTTTGGTGTACGTATGAGTTAGGTTTAGTAAATTGGTTAGGATTACTTTGGTAGTTTGGCCTATAATTTTGGAAGGTTTGCTTGTTAGGAAGCAGGTATTGTGGGGCCCTAGGTGGAATGTTCTGTTTAATATTTTGAAATAATTTGTTATTTTTAAATTGAAAGTCATTAGTAAGCATGTTAAGTGCATCGCTAAGAGAATCTGGATTTTTGGTTCGCATTAGCGATCCTACGGGTTCATGTAAACCTCGAAGGAGAACTCTTAACCCTAATTTCTGTACATATTCTATCAAAACATCTTTGGCCAATTGTCTTTGAGGCTCTTTATTAACAAAAAATAAAATCTGTAAATTTAATAGTTTTTGAATTCTCTCATAAAATTTAAAAGGTGATTCGTTATTCTCTTGTTTTAACTCAGCCATTTCTAAATTCAAAGTAAAGCAATCTCTTTTGTCTGAATAGCTGGTTAATAATACTTTTTTAATCTCATACCAATTATATGAATTTGAGTTTACTACCATTTCTAATGCTTGGCCTTTTAACTTAGCTAGTATAGAAGAAAATAGATATTCATTTTGAAAATCTTCTGGATTTTCGTTTACATAAAACTTATTTACTACTTTATCACATATTGAAATAAATCTGTGGAGCATAGTGGGCTCTCTACTATACTCAGAAATCATATAAAGATATTCCTTCTTTAATGTTGGCGTTGCCATTTTAAAATATTATTTTCTTTAAAATAATAAAATTAAAAATCAATTATATAAAATTAAAATGTATTTACTCTACTTTTTCTCAACTCTATTTCTTACGATCTACTAACAAGTGCATCCAAAATGCTTTGCTCATTTGACTACTATTTCACTTTTCACTTACACGATATTCACTCGTGCTCTTAATAGATATGCGCTCTATTAAGTGGTTGTAGATATTAACTCTACTTAAAGTTTTCTTGATGTCGTTACAGATATGCGCTCTGTAATGAATCGAGTTTTTGCAGTATCTCGGTTAACGATTGAAATCGATAAAAATTATGTTGATTAATTCTCCCGAGATGTCCTACTGACTGCGCCAGTTACGTGTTATATTAAGCACGAAAGGTTTTTAAAAAATTATTTTTATTTTTACAAACCTTTGAATTTATTAAACAATTAATTTGGAAAAAACTGTTACATAAATTATACTTAATAAAACAATTCAAATACAACTGATGTACATGCAGTTGGAGCGGAAAACGTCTGTGCGATACAGAGGCGACTTACACACTGCCGGGGCTCTGTTCTCACCACCTATATAATACAAAAGCTGCGTAAGCAAGAATTTTCCTAGCACGCATTTAATTATGTAATGTTCACATAAAATGTTCATATAACTTATATTTATATATATATATATATATATATATATATATATATATATATATATATATATTGTGTTATTATTAATAAGGTAAAACCCGATATATCCAACCTACAAATAGGTAGTACTTAACCTCGTTTTACAGAAATAACCTACATTGATTATATTTACAATTTAAAAATCTAAGAGATTTAGTATAAACTACGTACCTTCACGAATCGATCGTGACTTTGAAAATCCATTAGTTTTGGCTAACAAGTATGTATCGTGTTAATTTGTGTAAAAATATTAAAAGTAAGATAAAATGTGAAAAAAAGAATAATTTGGTCTGGGGCACCTAGAATAAGGCTCTTATCTCCAAGACGTTAAGAAACAGGCAGATGAGCGTTTTGGAAATCTATTACCAGGTTTACTGAATCGACACCCCCTCGAATTCAACCTCAAACTAGTGCCACCCCTGGGTTATTAACATAAGGTCCAAGACGCAGGACTAGGACATACTACTTCAAGTTACCAATCTTCAAGAGTCTCTCTATCTCACTGTAAGACCTGGACTATTTAACATCGCGGCGATTAGGACGATTTAACAGCTTTTCCAAAGCTATTCGTAAACCTTCTGAGCGACTAGGTTTTCCGCACCTTCAATAGCCCGTCCAATTACTTCGACCTAGATAGTGCAATCGTACCTTGATCCATTCTTCGTTGGCCTTACCTAAAGCCCATACCCACAGTTTCGGGGTCTGGTCCTAAGTGCGTATAAATGCATCATATCGGACCTTGAGAGCTGTGTTTACTAACAACTCTTGAATAGAAATTTTAAGGAAGTAATTCTTGCCCCCCATCTTCAGGAGTAGGACTCCTGAGCTTCAGGTCAACCTTAACTTCAAGTCAGTGATTTACAAAATGTCTTCCATAAGTACTATACCAGGCTATGATTGATTTATTGTGAATATATTGTTAAAATATATAAAGACAACAAAATGTAAAAAAAGTGTTTTACGTTTATGTCTGATAATTTTTCCGTTTAAAAACTCAAAATCAATCCAGTAGCGATGGAAATATTTAACCGTTCAAAATATTGTGTAATTGGGTAGAAGGCAACAAAGTAGGATGTATAACAAAATAACAGAAATATTATATATAACAAGTAAAAAACCTGATTAGATATATATTTATTTAATATAAACGAATAAATGTTTACTAACCAAATTTAGGAATATGGTAACAGAGCGTATGGTATGGCTAAATATGTTAAAATAATTATATTGCATAGGATCAGTTTAGTCGGTGGCCTGCGACTGACTGTTGGCCACGGAAGATTTAAAGCATTTGCCCGCGTGTTGATATGTTGACAGGCATAGTGACAGGTCCGTCGTTTAACTTTACACATGCGGTGGTTCTGACAGCATATGGCGATGAAACATATGACAATTCATGCCTTTGGAAGTGGTATCATTATGCGAATTTCTTTCCTGAATAACATTTCAATTCATTCCATTCATTATTCCAATTGCATTCTCTTATTTCTCTCGTTCTCATCCATTTCTTAAAATACCCGTGATAGGAGGATGAAAGTTTCGTTTTATCTCACCCATTAATCCAAACCCATTTCCTCATAATTTCCTCTGTTAAACTTTTCCTTCTTTGAAATTTGATACTTAATTGAATCAAAGTCAAAGAAATGGCATTACATGAAGATTTCCGCCTCAAGGACTTTTACTCTACTAACTTCTACTCGCCTCCATCTGGTAGCAAAATGTTTGCAAGATCCAAAGATTTTATATGTTTAACGCTTTCAATCAGAATTCGTACCAGAGATTGGGAGACAAAGATTTGTTTTTAAGATTTTTTATTAATTGAGTAATCTTTCGTGACAATAAAATGTATTTATTAATGTCTTACCATTAATAGTAATTTGTCATGAATCAAGAACATTCTTTATTAAATTAGTACTTTCGTTACTGTAATATAATTGTGACAACAGAAATATATCGTCACAAAAGTACCAAATTCATTTTTAGGTATTTTATTTGCTATTAATGTTACTAAAATAGAAAGTAATACCATTTCTGGGGGGGGGGGTTCTATTTGGAACGAAACAAATCTATTAACAATCCATTTTACTTTTATATAATCATTGCACTATTTAACAGCTGTTATTAGTTTCGGATAAGAACTTCGAGTGCAATCTATTGAAATACGAGAGTAAGAGGACTTTTAAAATTCAAGAGTACACTCTATTTTTATATTGTTGTTTTAGTACACATGTACTGAACACGTGTTTACAGTTTCAAAATTGTAGTATATTACGTTTTTTTTTGACAGATACAAAATTTAGACTAATTTTGGCGTGCTTGGAAATTTTCTGCTATAAATATAAGGATTAAAAGATTTGCATTAAATTTTGCATGAAAAATAAAAGTGGAATTTCATCACAACACTTAAAATTGTTACAGTGGCATAAGATGAGGCTGATCTGAAAAAAAAGGTTTATAAGTGGATGGAACTCTTCCACGATGGCCGGGCAAATGCCGAAAACGGACCTCCTTAAGGACGCCACAGCTCGATAACAGATAAAAACGTTGAGTGAAGGACACTGTTTTAGAAAATAGTCGAATCTTGCTGAGGAGGTTGGAATATCTGTTGACTCTGTTGTGGAAAAACAATGCATGGATTTTGGCATCACGAAAGGATAATGCACCTGCTCTGTCATCGCTGCTTGTGAGAGATTTTTTGATCCAAAACAACACCGCAGTCAAGCCTCAGACACCATATTAACTGGATTGGGTCCTCTCCAACGTTTAACTGTCCCAAACCTTTTACACAAAATTTGATGCAAATTCTTTAATCGATTTTTTTTCTTAACAGACACACCAAATTATGTGTAGCAGTTGTACGTGTCCTAAATAAACGAAATATGCTATGTTGTTGAAACTGTAAACATAAGTTCGGGATATGTACCAACACAACAAAAAGAGGAAATCGAATGCACGATGAGATTTGAAAAGTAGCCTAACTTTTTGAATAATTATAGTATATCAAACCCTTACAACATCTGATCTAACTTGTGACACCATCATGCAACTGGAAGTGCTTTGGAAATTGTTTTATCAGGTCTAAATCATTTAAATGATGATAAAAAAAGTAAACTATTTATAAACTTGGTTTAAAGAACGCTAGTGATTTAAAAGTTTAATTTATTTGGTACATTTTATAAATACTAAAACCATATATTTTGTTGAAGTATTACTGCTTAGAAAAACTGTTTATTTAGAAAAATCTCACATCAAAATGTCCATAATTCGTCATTGATTAAAAAACCTCCCTTTTAGGGTCACATAGCATCCATTTTGCCTCACCGGCTTTGGCAGGCTTACAACTAAACACAGAGAAATCTAAAAAGAATATTAGATCTGAACCCTATCCTCTGTTTTCTCGCTGGTCTGCGTCTAATGAAATATTTGTATTGGGAGAGATAAATTACTGCACTAAAAAAATTAATAAAGATGGGTTCACACTCTCTCTCTCTCTCATATGTATAATATGAATTGAAATTGAAACTAAACTGTCTACTTACATTTATTTATCATTTATATAAATTTTTTTTTATTTTACCAGACTATTACCGGGTTATTTGTGAAACCGGATTCAGAAATTTTAAAATATTATACTTTAATATACGTATATTTCATTATTAAGTCTATTCTATTATATATTTCTAACCAGCCTAGTAATTAAATGTTCATCTTACATACATAACTACATACACACACACACACACACGCATATATATATATATATATATATATATATATATATATATATATATATATATATAATTAATAAATTAAAAATATTTCAAAAACAAGAATACTTTTAATGAATACTTTTTAAAATATTTTTAAATTATTAACTATATTACAAGAAAACATATCACCATACTTAATATATATATATATATATATATATATATATATATATATATATATATAAATTTATATATATACAAACTGTTATAATTTTTAAGTTATAACAGACTGTACCTATTATTAATTAAACTTATGTATCCTAATGGTAACAACCTTTTGGCTAGCTTTCAGGTTCGTTTGAACTGAATGGACAAGACGACCTTGTGTCTTTACCAAAAAGTTGTAATTAGATCTCTCTTTATATACATAATATTTTTGATAAATTAATTTAATATTTCAGCAACAAATGAAAATATTTACTTAATAAATTCTTTGTTGCTATTTCTTACTTAATTTGTTGTTTTCCCAATATTCTCTTCTTCGTCCTTTTACGATGAAAGATAATTGGAGAAATTACTTTGTGATTCTTTGCTGTATTTGAAATCGAGAGCTGCCTCCTCCTATAGTTTCATCCTTCGCTCATTTCAAATTAAATTCTAATTAGTGTTGTCTTGAAGTAATTAATGAGGAACTCTTCTTATACAAGCAGAGCGTAAAAGGCAAAATTTAAAAAAATGAACCAACATTTTTTTAAGGAAGCGTTTGTAATTTCTTTAAACATATTTAAAATCTGGTTTTTAACAAGTTTGGTTTCTAAATATAATTATGTGAAACCCTTCGGTTTCATAGATTATTGCCCAAAATGTTGGGATCTACCTTAATTAATGAGGTAAATTGGCTTTCAAATTCTAACATAATGTGATGTGTTTAGAAAGAATATATATGTTTATAAAACAAAATTTAATAAATGTTATGGTCATTAGTTTAAAAATATAAAATTACAATCACTTTAAGCGGTATATGAAAATAATATTAAGAAAAATAATTTTTTTTTAACAAACTGCCAAAAATGCCAAAATATACTTTTTGACATTATTTTGGAAATATTTATTTCTAATAGTATGTTGCTCTGCTCCGACCGATTCCTAACAAATTGGTAATGTTTAATAAACTTACATAAAGGAAAAAATGCATAGACGTATCTGAAGGAGAAGAATAATTTCTCCCAACGAAATTTTATGCGGATGAATCTAAAAACTGAACGCTCGTTTGTGTTCTTTTAATCACCCAGCAGATGTATCAAGTTTTTTTAGTTTTATGGTAGTCAACATAATATGACTTATTTAGTCTAAGAAAGGTGGAAAATTAATGTGAATGTAGGTAACAATTAAACAGGGGCATAAAGTCCCCTGGATAAGAGGTATGAAAGACACATAGAGGGGTTACCGATTCGAAGTTGATCAGTTTTTAAAAATGAGGCCACTTTCCTTTTTGGAATAAATTTAAAGAATAGTTGAATGGTTATATAAGGTAGTGTACGTGAAGGAGACTTACTCCAGGTTAAGTGAGGTGTCTGCAACATTCAATATTGTCTTTCATAAAGATATTTATTTAATGAAACTTATAAAATGTCTATCAAGATATATTTTTTATACTTTTGTATCTGTAATAATTTACCTTATCGTTAGTAATTTATTGACTAAAAATGAACTATAACATAAATTTTCCTTGTTGAACTAAATTGTAGTTAACTTTAAAAACCCCTTTTTATATTATTTGTTTTTAATTTGTTTCTAGATTGAACGACTTTGAAATTTACTTAGGAAATGTTTCTAAAAATATAATACAATACATTTTACAAGTTAGATATTTTATTTTCATTACAAAATACTTGTCTAATGATGACTCATTTGACTTAAATGTTTCTAAAAATATAATACAATACATTTTACAAGTTAGATATTTTATTTTCATTACAAAATACTTGTCTAATGATGACTCATTTGACTTATTTTTATGCAATAGGTTTTATTTTCCTCAGGGATATAAATGGTTTTAATTCATTAAATTAGAAAGCTTTCAAACAGTAATGTTTACCTGTGTGTCGTGTTTCATCATTCTGTCCTTAGAGACGTAACTGTAGAGCTGAATGCACCTAACAACGACTAAACAAACAATGCGTGCTTGATTTATTTCCCCCTGAGTATTTCCCTTGGGGTCTCCCGTCTTCTATAAGAAGACAGAAAAGGGTTTGATTCTGTCGTACTGCAAAACATTTTCACGTAGCGGTAAGTTGTTGTCGGTATCCAATGAATTTTAAACATACTTTTCTTTAAAGAGGTAAAACTGATCATGGTAAAATTGGCAAAGTTTACTAAACATAAGAATCGAGGAATGATTTTAAAATGAAAATAAAAAATATTCCCCTCCTCCTATATTCTCCAAATGTTTTGGAAGACCATTGGAAGAATTTTCAAAGGTTTATTCTAAATAAGGTGGAAAGAACTATAATATAAACTAAACACAGAAGAGAGGTTGAAAGGTTAATTTCGGTAAAAGGATTTTAAACGATCACAGTTGAAGAGTTACAGAACGGTTCGGGACGTTCTGTTGAACTGGGGTTTTGTTCTATCATCTATCACGCTGGTGATATTTTGAAAAGAAAGTTATGTCCACCCTAAATAAAAATGCACTATACTGCAATTTATAGGTCTTTTGACTACAATATGAAGTTATGCCTAATCTTATAAAATTTGATTTAAACTAAGTAAGGTTCAGAATAGAAAAGCAATTTATATATACTAATTCATATTGAATAAACTGTTTACTTTAGGATCTCCAGAAAAATAAATCGAAAGGAGTAAGCTCTGGTGAACCCATATATATATAAGCAGCTCCAACCGATACGATATCTGGTGACGTGGTCGTTAATTACAGCTGGATCATAGGGAGTTGGTCTCAATCTTGCTTAAAAAGGTTGAGTTCTCCAGTATGTTTTCCAATATTATCGATATGAGGATCGGCTATGTCCATACACATCGCAGTAGTTATTGCTTCAGCTAAGCTGAAGTTTTATCAACAGATGCATTCACTATCTGCATGAACAAGAATACAGTTGTAATATGTGCTGAGCAACAAATCTATCTCACATCAAAACTTACAAAATTACAGTAAAACCTCCTTCTCCTGTACGTAGTTACTATTATATAATGAATACATGATCTTTAATATACTTTTACCTTACCTGAAATCGAGGCAATTTCTTCCGTATATTTGTAAAACGTTATTGCGTATAATAAAGTGTTTAAGAGAGTAGAGAATTCTTGAAAAAACGAAAGGAAATCGAAATTGAGACGATGAAGAAATCCTTGGCTGACCAATAATCTAGGAGGATAAATAAGGAGTCAGGTTCGCTATAATATCGGTTTTATCAGAACAGAGAGGCAACAAGTTACTGCAGACATTCCGTGCCACCAGCTTTCCTTGCAACAGCGTTCTTATTTATTAAGGGGAAAGTATTTACAGTTTTATCAGTAATTACATTTAAGAAGAAAAACCTTGTGCTAAAACGGGGGATAAAGGGGGAAAGACGTTGTAAAAAAACTTGTTTCTATTCTACATTAAAAAAACTAAATTGATTAAAAATATTTTCTAACATAATTACTTTTCCGTTTTACAGGATTAGTGTTGAAATTATAAAAGTAAAATGTTCATATTTGAGAGATAGGTTAAGAGGAAGATATAATGTGAATTTTAGCATAAAATTTAGATCTTAGATTACATTTACACTGACGAATTGCAAAGTTCTTGCATCTTTCCTTAAGATTTAGTGTATATCTCTGGGCACGTTTTGTTTCAATAATATATTTAACCCAAATATATACTTATGTTAAATACGTTTAACTTATAGGGTGGTTGAATAAAGTAAGATAGTATAGCAAATTATTGCCTAAAACCTCATACTGTATATTCTTGTGCTATTTTGCCTTATGCAAAGACGTCGTGAATGTTTCAGGTAACAAAACCTAACCTTACATAGGTTTGTTTTAGATGAAACAGATACGATGATATCAATATGTGCGTATTGTGACGGTATTTATTAAGTCATCCTGGCAGCTATTGCTGGCTTTAGAAGCAGTACATTACAGGGGCCACGAGTCACGGATTCTTTAATAGTTTATTTGTGCGGAAAGCAACACATGTTTGTCTATCTCTTGTAGCGGTCTTTTTGACTCCTTGGGAGACTACCGTTTACTTCTAATAAAGATATTAAATATATATAAATTGAGTATATTATAAGGATTTTAATTCCTATATTTTGAATTTCAAAGGTCTTATTTTCCTCTAAATCTCACCGTTAGTATTTAGGTTTTTTCTTGTAAAGTAAAATGGTGTAAAGTAATGGTGATAAAAAAACTATAGAGCGTAGAATTAATTGACAAATTCTTCAAAAATCCATATATTAATATATTTTTACGGTAGTGTGAAAAAATATAACTTTAGTTTCTTCTGAGACAGGGTTTAACTCTTTAACAATGATTCATCTCGGATGTTGTTAATAAGAAATAGAATTTGACATGCATCGAAGTATCTGAGAGTTAATAATTACTTCGGAAGACTGCTGGGAACTAGCCTAATGGCTTGCAGATGTATCTATTGTACCAAAAGCGATATCAATGAGGTATAGGGTAATAATCTTAACTATGGCAGTTACCCTGTACCTGTTTACTAAAAGTATTCCAAAATATTTAATTCGAAAAAACTTTTCCTCACACATTTTATGTAACATTTTAAGATTATAGACAAGCTAACGTTAAAGTCTCCGTCCTTTAAACATTCTATAATAGTCGTTGGGTGTCTTAATTATAGTAAAATCTAATAAAAAATTATCGCTTTAGTAATAAGCGTAAGAGTATGTAATATTTTCAGTTTGTCAATGGAATGAGTGCGGCTATTTTCACGGCGAATTTTAAACTATGGAAAGACAGACATTCATAGTAAGTTTTCGATAAAACTCATGTCATCTAGGTAACTACCTAAAGGCATTATGGTAGTGATATTAGGTTACAGCTGTGTTCTCTTAATCTTCTCGGGCTCTAAGTTTCAATTGTTTCCACTTTCTTGGCTTTACTTGACTAAACTGATTCCTCATTGTTAATAACATAGTAGCAATTCCAGTAAATAAAGTGTATTTGCTTTGTGACATCATTGAAACTTGATTAAAATCGTTAGGTTTATTGTGCACTCCTGATTATTAGGGTCATGAGTTACCAAGGTTGCTATAAGAGCAATAACTTCGCACACACTTTTCACTGGGCTCTTAATGCTGTCTGCAGAAACTGGATGTGGTATGGTTATTAAAAATATCCTAATTATAAAATATACTAGTTTATTCGAAGTTCATTTTTGCGATGTCAGTAGGAGAGAATATCAAGAATATTCGTGTAGATCAAACTAAATTAAAATTGTGTTACTTTTATTGATCGAATAATATTTCTGAAAATTTTTAAAGTGTCGTTTTAATTCTATTTATTTATTCGATATATAGTGAAATAAATTTTCTCCATTTACATGCGCACCATCTTTCGTAAGATGTCCGTACTATGCCAGAAACCTTGGCGGGAGTCTGCCTATTTGAATAATTACAAACAGAACAATACGATCTGTAATAATTACATAACAGAAACAATCCTAATAACCTTGCCCGTTTTTAGACTGCACCAATAGTAGAGTGAAAATTCCTATACAACACATTAAATTTAAATATATAAGAATACAATAATTAAAAAACACAATTCAATTTTTATATAAAAATAACATTTGATGCGAACGAATATAACACGAAGTATAAGAAAATACTGTTCACTGTAAAAAATTAACAATAATTACTGTTTTTGAACTTGAATATTTCGTAAAATTAAATTAAATTAAAATTAAACGATTTCAGAATTCAAACTAATTGAATTGCTTCGTGTACACGCACACCTTTTTATCGTTGAATATATGCTCTATGCCAGAAACTTCAATTAGAGTGTCAATCGAATGAATGGTGTAGTAATGCATAAGGACAGACCGACATTTGTTTATTATACTGTACATTTTGTGATCTAGTAATTTGTTTTGGGTTATGGATTTTAACTTGTTTTTGATAAGATATTACTTTAGAATTTGATATAACAAATATTGTACCTTCATATGGTTTGCTGGATTACTTTGGGTTACATAAATGGTTCTATGTTCATAATATTACATTTAGCAGAAAAATAGATATCAAGGATTATCGGACGAAATATATTAGCAGGACAACCAATTTATTTTTTAGACCTTTTGTTTTTATATTGTCTAATTTTGTATTATGTTATCAACAAAATAATGTTTTCAATTGAATATAAGTGCTATAATTGAATTAAAGTTTTCATTTGCATATCATGCATTCATAAATAGCCTACGAGTCTCAGCACTGTTAGTTAATTCATTAAAACCGACTCAATTAACTAATTGCACAGGTACTATCGATTACGCTTTATGCAATTATATGTTAAGCGTAATGAAAATTAAACTAGCTGAATACATTGGGCTTGGTTTGGGTTAATGTCACGGTTAGGTGAATACAACGTACAGCTAAACAATTAAAAGTATTTACCTTATTTCCGAATTCTAACCTGTGCTCTAATTTAAATACACATGAGATAATCACTAATTGCCGCACATTGTGACATTAAAGAAAACCCCAATGCATATAAGAAAGTGTTATTTATTAACCTTTATTCATAAACCCAGTCATAAATTTGTATTAAATTTAAGAGTTTCTTAGGTTTTGTGAACTTCGACTCTCTGTTTTAGTTGAATGTAATTAATTAAAAAGCTACCTAGTAATTGGTTTACTGTCGTTTGTAGTCCTTATAGAAAACTGAAATAATATAAGATACTTATATAATATCCATAAGAATTTCCATTCATAATAGTATATTTAATATACCTCTATTCGATGAACATAACTAATTGCGTTAAACACTGTTTCGGAAGGTATGCTAATACTGTTTGGAGCTGCAGAATTCGCTGGAGGATAAAAGTGATGAAGTATACAAATGTATTGATTTCCTTCCTTCACAATATAAATTGGGGCAATCTATTTTCAAAATATTATTTGCGAGAGACGAAAATGTTTTTTTTTTGTAAAATAAAAGACGTCATAATACACCTAATATATATCATAAATGATGACATAAATATATGACTAACAAATAATCTGATGAAATAAATATTAAAATGTAATTCTCACTTTTGGTCTTATTCCTTTCCATTCTTGCTCCTGCTCAGCTTCCGATGGATAGAATAAACAGCTGATTTTTCCGCAAGCTCTTCCAATCGCAGCTAACCAATCGCTCTTCGTATCACATTTGCATATAAATTGCATTTGATGTTCTATTAGCTATTGTATGTGGACCTTTGATCTCCCACTCTACTTTTAGGCACAACTCTCTGGTAATGTTGTCATTACTCCATCACGCATACGCAATTCATATTATCTTATTCAGAAATATTATTTCGACAACGCGATTTTTTAAAGGTTTTTTTCCTTTCCTGACGTACAAATTACTTCATTCTAACAGTGTATTAACAATTCACGGGTAACAGTCTGGATTAGTTTTGACCGTATTTGGATAGATTGTTTTTACAATAACAATAGGGCCTACAGTAAAAGGAATCAATAAAATATGAAAACCTACATTTATGTACATCGAAATATATTTTTAGATTTTTTGTGTTCCTAGATGAACAATGGACGCAAAGTCTGAAGGGAATCTTAGAAATTACTGATGGTTGGCGTGGTCAGGATTGCTTCTGTAGTAAACATTTTCATCGTGGTAATATAGCGTTGCTTATTTTATTTTCCATAACAGTTCCGTATATTTTAATGTAACGGATAAAACTTCTCTGTTTTATGCGTAAAGGAAATAATGGAATGAAATCAATATACGTTTTATGTGGTTTGCTTTTATTTACACATTTTTAGACAATTTATTATTTATATGGCAGAGAATGTGCTAACGTATTATAGTGATGGGTAAAAGTTTAAATAATTGTTGTTTAGAAGCTAATCTAGTGTAAGGAAAAATGACTAAATTAAAACATTAAAAAAAAATGAGTTTCAGTTTTTAAATATCGAGCAAGTTTGCGTCCTCTTGTTGTAAAAGACATAATTATACAATATATTATATAGTTATTTACTCCATCTAATTGATGTGTCCGATATTAACATTTTGTATGTACAAAAAATAATTATTTGTTTTCAAAGATAAAAATTTCGGAAATATATAAAAAAAAACAGATTATCGTTTAACAATTGAAATATATTTTTTTAATTAAGAAAGAATGTATTACTTATTAAAGCTGAAAATTTACTTACTCTAATTAATATTGTATTAAAGCTAATATTGTTTAAGAAACAAAAGATATGGAATGCATGTTTTTTATAAAAATATTTTTGCAGTAGATATTGTTATCCATGTCCGACGGAGCGCAGAGAAGGAAACTAGATCACTGTATAAAATCAGCAAAATTATCTCTATGCGTTTTAAAAAATATTAATGTTAATAAGCAACACAACGCAGATGTTTCACACCTAAAATTTGTTCCAGATTCATGTCTCTTGGAGAACAGATATATCACTTAAGGAGGGTAATTAACTCCCCGTGTGGTGTAAGTGTGAAGACAAGCGGGTATAAATCAAAACGAAGGGAAGGGGGTAATTTACGACGCGCAAAGTCTTGGTTTTGAATCTGCAAACATGCTTTGCGTTGGAATGATTAGTGAATTATTTCACTGGGATTGTTCAACGCTTGCCCAAGCTGGCCATAATTAGTCGAAGTTATGTCAATGTACCTCCACAGAGTCTGTTAGCGTACAGTGACAAACTGTATTACTTAAAGGTAGTGTTTGAAGGCGGTAATGAGCGTTTTGAAGTTTGTTACGTTGTCCATTACCCCTTCGTCAATGTTAAGGCTGGCTACTATTCCCTACTGTATAGCTGCAGTAACTTGCTGCAGTTTGTAAAGTTCGCAGGCACTTCTTGCTTCTGATACTCTTCCTACGGTTTCCTTGTGACTCTTGATTGCATATTTCAATCTTGTACTATAGACTTTTGACAGTCAGGTCTGTGATTTTGTTGTGTCATTTCGTTTGCTTTCCTATAAGTATGCTGAGTACAGTCTGTCGACTCGCGTCCTTCTTGTGGTAGTCTTTTATTTCGTGAAATTTGTATTTCAACATTATACCAAGATCCTACTCAATATGGATTCTTTACCACCTTACAGCTTACATTAGAATGTTTTGCTTCGCATTATACATTGTTAGGGAAATTGTTGCTGGCTTTCACCGTCTATAAATAAACGATATTTTGTTATATCCGTCCTGTTTTTGATATTCGATTTCAGTATTCTTCTCTATTCGTGGTGTCATGGTAAGTGTATTAAATACAAATTGCTTGCAATCGGTAATGACCTTCGGCTCCCTCGCTATTACATTCTCAATTCCATTACATTTATAGTCCTGCTTGTTTGTTTGATCCTTTGTATTTACATAGGTTTTTCCGATCTCCCATTACGTTTGTACCATAATCAGGAGGAACTGTAAATATAAAATTACAGTTGTAACAAAGGGGGAGATTGATAGAAATATTTTTTTGATTGAAAGCCTAAGAAACACATAGGAATATGGTAGATGAAAAAAGACAGCAGAAGGTGGTGTAAGGGAATGGCAATTAGCATACAGTAAAAAAAAATAATGTTAAACAAGCCTAGTAATAATTTTATTTTATTAGGCGGAGGGAAGTTCCCTTAATCTAAATTACTTCCTTTAAATAGTTTTACGGGGCGAAGAAGACAGCAAAGTACTGACATCCAACACAACTTTGTCGGGATTTAAATTATGTCATGCGACTATTTATATGTGACTTAATTATTAATTGGGATTTAATTATTATTCATATGTGACTTAAATTAGCTCCCTTTAACCGAGACCTGTCCCTGTCGTGAATATTTTGGTTATGGATGCCTCCAAATGGATTCTATTTGTAGACTGACGCTGCGCTACCTGTTGGTTCAACGTGTAACTGATAATAAACACAAAATTACGTTAAACATGAAATAAACGTTGAAATTGTGTAAAATGTTGACTGTAGTAACTTGAATATTTTTGTGTTTTATAAATGCTTAAATGTAAGTCTATGTTTAAATAATTAAAAATTTAATATAACTTTCGTACAAAAGTTACACAATGTATATATATATATATATATTATAACTTAACTTTTGTTATAATTATAATTTATTTTTAATGTTATTTATTTACCTTACCTATTTAATGTAAATCCTTCAGGGTTATAATGAATTAACAATCTTATAACTTTTAAACATCACTTGCATTTATTTCTTTACACATTATACCTAATTTATATTAAATATTTTGTAATGACAGGATTGATATCCTAACTAACATTTCAATAGGTGGACTTTGTGGCTTTAGAATTCTAATAAATAATATAACAAAGATAATAAATTCAGTAATAAAAGTAGTTGCTCTCGGGTCACTAATACGGGAACTTTGCTTCTTAAATTAGAAATGGTGAAACCTTTTTAATTTTGATAAATTGTAATGAAATTAAAATTTGTTCTGAACTTTACTAAAATTTAAATTCTGTTGGCTACACTTATATCCAATTAATACTTATAGTTTTTGTAGGGCTCCTGGAATCTTGGCCTTGGTTACCTTCTGCGCTTACACTTGACACAAAAAAAACTTACTTTCTTAATGCTTTAAAAAAACTTTTACGTCGCTCTTTTTAAAATTTACTTATAATAACTCTTTACCTAATTTAACAATTTATTCTTTTTACAACACTCCCTTCCTTGTCCCCACCACTCCGACTGCCTTCTTCTCGAATTCCCTTATCTTCTCAACTTCTCCTGATCATTTAGTTTTTATTGAAAATCCCTAATCTCTCCCACTACCAATGTGTTCTTTGTAAGTTCTCACAGTTTCCAACTAACGGTACACGGTTATTTTCCCAGGCTATATCGATCAGTGGATTTCCCCGTCCTTAATAAGTTTGGACCCTTCTATTGTCAAATTGCCTGCACACAGTTTATAGCTTTCCCGGAAAAGGATAATGGATGGTACCTGCTTTGTCGGCACTTTACAAAACTATTTGTGTCTTTCTTTGCTAATCCTACAGATAATTATTTTAGCAACTAACTGAATTTATTCTAAAGCCTCATACTTTATTATATAGAGTCCCCAGAATTTTAAAATTAATTTTCTTTATTAATTAAATTTCTTAAATTTAAATTTTACAATATTTGATTGCTATGACATCAAAGAACAATTTATTTCAAATTCTTCACCCAATCTTAAATTTATAATACAAATATAACCAACTTAATAAGGTTTACAACCAAAGGAAAATATTAATTTCTTTTACTAAGACGAGTATTTTGTTACAGGGTTAAGATTCATTTTAAATAAACAAACAAGCAATTGTGTTTAATTAAATAATAAAAATATATACAACTCACAAATATACAATTTTTTATTTCAAACGCGTTTCGACGACTACTTTGTCGTCATCTTCAGTGAAAATACACAAATGAAATTAACTAAAAAATATGTATATATTAAACATAACCTATAAAGTTTTAGCTAAAACTTTATAGGTTATGTTTAATATATACATATTTTTTAGTTAATTTCATTTGTGTATTTTCACTGAAGATGACGACAAAGTAGTCGTCGAAACGGGTTTGAAATAAAAAATTGTATATTTGTGAGTTGTATATATTTTTATTATTTAATTATAACTTTCACTCACAAGCCAGCTCGAATATTATTTAATTGTGTTTAAGCTAAAAATTCATATTAAAAATCACTAACAGTTAATTAGCATTATCTTACAATTTTAAAACATGTCATTAAAATATGCTGCATAATTAATTATTAAACTGAATCAAATAATTCAATTGTTTATTATTATTAATACTAAACAGAACAAAGTGTCGCAAATATAATGATATAATTATAGATTAAATTTACTCAGTTTTGTGAAATGTTTTAGTTGACAGTGTCTTACTTAAAACTATTACAAAATAGCTGACAGATGAAGTAACTTAATTGAAAGCCTTACAAGTTTATTAAGAAGTTAAAATTAATATGCATACGTTCCTAAATGGTTTATAATTACAATACTGTTATACCTTCTCAATTAACCTCAATTAGTTACAATAAACAAATATAATTATTCTTCCACTTATTTTAGAAAAATTGTGTAGATCATTTCTCTTATCAAATATTCCATAATTACAAAATCACATCATACAAATTAACAATCTTTCTTTAAAATTAAAAGTGAATATATTACAATTCATTTTACTTGTGTAACTAAATAATACTTTTATAACTTCCTAATTAAATTTCAACTTTGCGCAGTTTATTAAATTTAGGTTCGTTATTCATTGTTTATAATTTTTTTTCGTATTATTATTATTATTTATTTATTAATTATTTTTTCAAGAAGTATTATATGAGTCTGGTTATTTACAACATATCGTCAACATAAGGGTCGAATTGTCCTTGACTATTGCAGGTGCTTTCCTCTCTCAAATGGGGTATTTTCGTTTCTTTGGGTAAATTGGCCGGGTCTATTGTGTCCTGTAAATCGAAAGTGTTCCTTCTGCTGAAAGTGAAATTCTGTCATTCTCTTCTCTAATTCACTTTTACTTTTTATACCTTTAATGATTAAAGTTGCTGCAACATTTAGGTCACAAAGTTGTGCCAATATTTCAATTATCAATACAGCTGGTATTTTAGGTGATAAGTCTTGAAAATACAATAAATTTTGTTCCACGTAATCTAACATGTTGACATGTCCCCTTCGAATTTTTACTGACGTTAATTGATTTTGGTTTTGCTTAAGGTGGTCGTCTAACTGTGTTAACTTAAGTTTGTCAGTAATACATTGTCCCGTGTTAATTTTGAGTATGTTTAAATCTTCCGCTTGTATTAGTTGTTGACCTTCACACATTATTTCCACGTCCGCTAATTTAGTTTGTGTTGTATCCATTTTATTGTTTAATTCTAAGCTTTCATAACTGCATTCTTCCTAATCCTCAATTAATACATCATTAATTTCTACCTTAAAGTCTTCATTATTCTTAATTAATTTATAATTAATTTCTTCTTTAAAGTCTTCATTATTCTTAATTATTTCATCTATCTTTCTGTTAGTTTCATCTAATTTACTATTTAAAGTTGGTTTAGTTTCATTTAAAGTTTTCTTTAAATCTTGTGTAGTTTGATCCATTTTCGTACTTAAGATTTGCATTAACTGTAGCATATCTATTCCGGTGTTAACGCTAGTCCCTACAATTGTCTCTGTCCCCACACCCAAATTTTTTTCGTCTACTTTATTCATGATTTAAAGTCTCTTCCCTAATAATTTTCACTATAGTATTAATAATGTTCACAGTTTTTTATTAAATGAATTAAATAATTACTTAAATAATTACTTATCTTAATTAATACTTTTACTTAAGCCAACAGATTAATAAGTTAGTTTATTATTATCATTTATATTCACCATTTCTATTTAACTTGCCAACTAGTTGGGCGCCAAATTATAACTTAACTTTTGTTATAATTATAATTTATTTTTAGTGTTATTTATTTACCTTACCTATTTAATGTCACACCTTCAGTGTTATAATGAATTAACAATCTTATAATTTTTAAACATCACTTGCAAATATTTCTTTAATCATTATACCAAATTTATATTAAATATTTTGCAGTGACGGGATTGATATCTTAACTAACACTTCAATTATATAGGTGGACTTTGAGGCTTTAGAATTCTAATTAATAATATAACAAAGATAATAAATTCAGTATTAAAATTGTGTAGTTGCTCTCGGGTCACTAATACGGGAACTTTGCTTCTTAAATTAGAAATGGTGAAACCTTTTTAATTTTGATAAATTGTAATGAAATTAAAATTTGTTCTGAGCTTTACTAAAATTTAAATTTTGTTGGCTACACTTATATCCAATTAATACTTATATTTTAGTAGAGCTCCTGGAATCTTGGCCTTGGTTACCTTCTGCGCTTACACTTGACACACAAAAAAAACTTACTTTTTTAATATTAAAAAAAAACGATTACGTCGCACTTTTTAAAATTTACTTATAATAACTCTTTACTTAATTTAACAATTTATTCTTTTTACAACACTCCCATCCTTGTCCCTTAATTGAACCTTAATAAAAATAAGTAGACGGAATGTTTTTTATTCTATTGTTCAATAAATTCATTTTTATTTTAGAATTTGTCTCTACTTTATTCTGTAGCTACTATTTTTATAACATACTCTAACATATTTCACAAAATGTCCTGGTTTGTTCTGAGTAAAAATACTTTAAAAACGATTTATGAAGCCTAACAACGCAACCTAGTTTTAATTCCTACGACGGTATGTTCATCGTTAAAATATCACTTAAAGCAACATTAATATCTTAGAAAGTAAAGTTACTTGTACAAATAATTAAATGTTTTAATATAACAGATAGTTCCAAAGAAGGATCATAGTCTGGTAATTTAAACGATAATTAATTCTAAAGTCAAGATACTGTTAAGAATTTCTATCTTGTTACGCATTAAAATGTCCTAGCTTGTGTCACAAAGGGAATCAAGAGGTAATTCCCGAATGCCTTCAGTATTAAATCTTTGATAGAAAGGTATAAATTCCATCGGCAAAGATCGAAGATGAAATTCTATCCTTAACCTGAAAGGGTCTTAAAGTGCGTCTCACATAATAATGAATATCTTTAGAGAAGAATTTTACGAACGTGCGGGAAAAGACGTTCGACGTAAAATTATTGACTGTATCGCGTAATCGTTTCTTATAGTATGATATAAATGTTTGTACTATACAAAACGATTGTTTATTATTCACAACATTTTTGCAGATTTATATTTACACAAATCAAGTACCAAAACAAGGAAATACAATTTTCTCTTTTATGTTAATATAATAAAATATTTTACGAAAGAGGTTTAGATTTTTCCGTGATGTCATTCACTTAAACGTTTCTCCTCATATCTTTGCCGTATGGAACTGAGTGTTAACACATATAAGAAGAACTGTGTTTACTGCACTGTGTGGGCGAGAAGATATGATCGACTCTGTATAGATCATAGGCATTGTGAAATAATCCTATAATACCAAATTGAAACGAAAACAGTCACAGAACAATTGGATACATAACCTAGTGAAAACGTTAAACTAAGCGCTAATGAACATAGGTAGGTACACCTATTATCATAAACCCCTATTAACGTAAATGTCTCTACCTAAAGTCTTTGCAGAACCGAGTAGTTTTGGAACGGAAATATGCAGCAATTAGTGTCATTCTTGTAAGGTTTATTTAAATTAATATTCACTCTTTGTTCGAAACAATTTACAAGCCCCCAGCGGCGACCCTTATACAATTAATCACTGCTTTTAGTACAAGCGCCCCACAATTACCCGGGCCTGAGCCAAGGCTTAACAATTAAAAAATTATGGTATTTTAATTTTTTTTCCAGTTAGAACATTCGTCATACTTTTTATAATAAAAAACTTTCCCCCTCTCGGTAGTGAAACTAGATTCTTTCCTTTTATTCAAAAATTCAATTTCTAGGATAAAATGTCTCCACAGTAATGCTGGTAATGCACAGTAATCCTCCGCAGTAATGCAAGGGGTAATGCTTCATATTGGTAAAGAATGAACTTTTGTGGGCCCAATGCAGGTATAATAAAAGTGTATTGGGTTGGAAAATATTTGTCAAAAAATTGAAAAATGCACAAATGCCTGAGTTGTAGTTATACAGATCTATTACTGAATTCGACACGGCTAGGCATGGTCTGAGGTTGAGAAATGTTTGTGTATAAATTGGTATGGCAAATTATACATTCATTATGACGAATTCAATTTATTATAGCAAAAATGTGACTAATTCAATATCTATTTACAAAAGTTCCACACCCAAAAGTTACCTATCAACTGCTTTGATCACAAATTGCCAACCGTACAATCCATTTTAAATTGCCCTTCAATCCGTTAATCTCGTATCAGGTCTCGTTTCGAAAATCATTACAATTTTTGCGAGACCTCCAGTCTGTTGAAATTAACATATCGTCATATGTAATATATTGTACTTTGTTATGTACAATCTTCACAAAAGATTATTCTTGTTGGTATTTCATATCATTTCGTTTTGGTATCAATTTATCACGTTCAATATGTTCATCGTTGTTATTTCTTACATTGATTTTCCCTTCCTTTGTAATTCAGATTTCTTTAATTTCTTTAATTCTGTTGAAATTGACATATCGCCATATGTTATATATTGTACTTTGTTTGTACAATCTTCACAAAGGATTATTCTTGTTGGTATTTCATATCATTTCGTTTTGGTATCAATTTATCACGTTCAACATGTTCTTCGTTAATATTTCTTACATTGCTTTTCCCTTCCTTTGTAATTCAGATTTCTTTAATTTTCACTCATCACAGCATTCGGTTCCCATCCTCTCGTATTATTACGTAGCCTCGTACTTTCCTTACACACATAGTTTCAATAGTTATACATAAAAAACTCATATTTAAAATCCTTCACTAACGGTCGGGATAATAACTTTCATTAATTAGGCGTGGCATATAACGGGTGAAAACAAGACAAAATTTAAGAACGCCCGAGGCTACATGAGCCCGAGAGCGCAACAGAGATAAGCAGGCAAGATTTAAAATAATAAAAAGTAACAACTCCGTAACACCATTAACGTTACGATAGTAAAGTAAAGTAGAGTGAGGTAGAGGGTGGCGGACGTTGCAACACACACACGCACACACACACACACACACACACACACACACACACAAATGTACAATTGTAGGAAATGGAATGTGTAATTAAATCGCAGTGATTAATATATCTTCAGTAGTCCATGCTTGCACTGCATGTTTCTGTTCTATATTTGTGGTAGTCATTATTATTATATTAGGTCAAATCGTTTTGGCGTATAGGTCTGTGAGGATTCTTTTATAGCTGTGTGGTGTTTGAGAAATTATTTTATAATCATTAGTTTTTTGAATTACCGCGAATTTATCACGAATGCTTGCATAAACTAAGGCGCCAAGTCTTCGCTCTCAGATACAATTAACTTTAATGTAAATATACATTATTATCCTACAGAGACGCGTAATACGAACAGGTTAAACATGAAAACAGACTCTTCAAGTTTGCAATTTGTTTATTTAAATGAAGTTACCATTGGCTAATTCCCTGCTGCATCCTTTTAAATTTATGGTAATTATTTCCAAAGAATGTAATCTTCTACGTACTCTGAGGTTATGTGCCCTTCTCGGGTGAAGAAGCGGGCGCTTCCGTATCCTGCCCATGATAATAAAATTTGTTCTGTCTGCTTTAACATTGCTGTGAAAAACTAACGAACCAATACAATACATTTTCGATTTCATTATAATTAGAAAATAATATTTAAAAAATAATGCAATAAGTAATAAATATACCTAGCTTATATAGAACAAGTAAGTTATCCCAAAATGTTATCATTAACATGTTATCAAGTATTTTTTATTTATTAATAAAAGCCTAACGTTCAACAGATATCTAAAATTATCGTCATGAAGCAATGGGTTATCCTATGTTATGGTGTGAGTGAGTAATGTGCTGATAAAATCGTCGGCACACAGTGAAATAATTTTTTTCAGATATTTACATTAAAGTCCTGGAAAAGTTACTAGAAATAAACTGTTAAATTGAGTATTTTATAATTTTACCATTTATTCTAGTCCTCCTAGTAAATTCTATTAAATTGCTTTTGGCTTCGTATTGACCTTGACAATAGAGCAGACAGAAAGTGCTTTCTTGGAGGATTTCACTAGGTGAGGGAAATTAGGCTAACGGAAGGGGAGATGACCATCGGAGATAATACCTCATGAAGCAAAATATTAAAAATTAATAGTCATATGTGTATTTTTAACTTGTAAAACTACACAAAATGTAGCAAAATTAACTAATTACATTTAATCCTAACTTAAAATTATTCAAAGTTTAAAGAATACCTAATGCACATTAAACAAGACTAAGTCTATGATTCTTCTTCAAGAGTTCGTTAAAAACTTCTGTTGTATTTCAAGGAACTCCTCACACATGTAATAACTGATCATTAAGGATTGGTTCTTAGGTTTGTTTTCACAAACATGCTTTCATCATCAAAACACGTTACGTATGTTGAAGACATTTAGGGTCAATATATAAACAATTTAATAACAAGTCTCCGAATACTGTACCGTAAAACCCTTTTACATGAAAACTGTATCGTAGTTAATTAACGAGTCATTCGTTAATCAATGGCGTAGATATAACAAACGCAATTGTAATTACTATTAGTGGTTAATGCATATAAAGAGCTGCATTAGAACACTACACTATGTATTGGAACTATAAAATATAGAATTAATAATTTTATATTATATTCGTCTTCCATTATATTTGTGTTTATATTTTTAAATATATGTTAGAATATATATATATATATTCAATTTTCCTATTACTTTTTACTTTAAATACAAATAAACCTTGATTCATTACTCACATTCTATGGGTAAAAATGTGGAAGAACGATGAAATTCTCTAAGACTGGAATAGAATGGCTGACATTATCACACAATATATTGAACACGAAGAACACATCATAGAACAGTAATGATTGTTCTATACCCAAGTTTCTTTAATTTAACATTTAAATATTCAGAATTTGCAGTGCTGACATTGCTTTCCGTGAATCCGCTTTTTGCTTTAGTGCCCTTAGATTTGCAGATATTGCAAACAAGTGCCATAAAGCCATAAAAGGTTACAGCAACTCCGCTCATACGTACTTGCTGTTTCTAACCTATATAATGTTTTTTCGTCCAAAATAAACATACGATAAACTCGCTTTGGCATAGCACAGTTAACATTTCATTGAAACAATTTAAAATTGGCTTTTGGAATCAAATTTAGAATGTTTAGTATGGGAAAGTGTTTAAATTATTCATCATAACAATAACTTCAAAATTTAAACACCTCTTCGCTGTCGTGATATTTCTTGATATAAATGCTGGCGTCATGATATGGCCATAGTTTTTTTATATAGAGCCTATCCCGCGTATTTTATTAAGCCTTGGTGAAAATAAATTACATAAAATTTATTTTAATAAAACATTCTAGGCATTTTCTTCTAGAATAAAATACATTTCTTGGAAAAGTGATTATCCCAGGCTCGACTGAATATAGCGTTAAATTTCTTCCCCTAATATGTCTTCGGATATTGTTGTCATTTATTAACTTACTCTCTTACTCCTGATTTCAAGAAATCTCCATTCACAGATTTAGAATTATATTTTTCTCTTTGAATATTTCGTTAAAATAAATATATTCCGCAAAACATTTACAGCCTATATTTTATCTAATTAACGCTACTGCAGTGGAACTGTAGCATCTTCAATTTGAATAATATAAAAATGTATCTCATCATATAGTGTCTTTTTATGGGTATATTTTATACATTTTTTTATAAAATGTAAATGTTAAATTTAAAAGACTAAGGATAGCGACAAATCCTGATATACATTTTAGGATCACTCAAAGAACTGCAAGAATAGAATACAAAAGGCAAGTTTACACCTATATTGAAAAAAAGTCATGAATTCAAAGATGAGATTATGTTTTATGGTTACATATAAATAGCAATTTAAGGTTGTCACACACAGCAACAGACAAGGAAAAGCTGTTCCCAAGCCAATAAAATTAGTGTACGCACATAATTATGTATTAGTCTGCTTGCATATGTTTAGGAATCGCTCTGGGAAGAGTGACATTTGTTTACCTATGTTAACGTATGTTACCAATGTGACATTTTGGATACTGAATGTAGATAACACTAACAACTCTCCAACATCCGACTTATAGCCAGTTTTTCTCGAGGCCAGATCCTTGTCCTTTTACTGCGAAAAACGTTTTGATAATTTTTCCTCGCACCACCTACATTTGACACCCGTGCAGGATTACTGAGGACGAGAAGTAGAGCTGATTAGGTTCTGACCAGAAACGCGCCACCGTCTCTTTCTGTGCCCACTGACCTCTATTGTTTACAGAAATATTTGAAACTTTATGAAACAGGACTAAGATTCAGATGAACTGCAAGTTCAAGACATCCACCAGTGAAACCTCTCCCCGGAAGAGGCTCAGAACATCTAAACTTTCCACAAATATACGATTGGAACTTGTCTACCACATGAGATATATCCGCTTCCCACCCTTTGAGCAAATTACAGCCTTATTTTTGTTTGTTTTGTCAGTCTAACAACAATAATCTCATTCGTTATTTAAAATTACTGTATCACCCACGTACATACACCGAGACGGTTAAATTTGTCTAAAATGAGTAAATTTGGTTTAAATCACAAAAACACACAATAACACACACACAATGAATTTGAAAACAGTGTTATAGGCGGTCTTAAAATCAATCACTGTGAGCGCAGGAAGATTAGATCCTTACACAGGATAGTGCTTCCTGGAACTGGAAAGTGGTCACCGGACCTGGATAGTGCAGGTGGACCAATCCGGGAACATCGAGAATGGAGAGGATCGTCACAGGGGATAATCTGGGAGAAGTCAGAATTTTATTTGAATAACAACCATTTAATTATTTTTTTACAAATTATTATTTTCATACTTTCCTATGTAAAGTTTGCCTGAATATTTTTAACTCATAGCACACCTAAAACATAACTTTATTAAGTAAAATAAAGAAATGTCGGTTAATTTGTAATTAGGTGGTAAACAAATTGTATAAGGGCAAACAAGATATGTTTCCAGTAAAATCTATCTCATATCCGAAACCTTCGATATACGGACGTAATATGAAAATAAAATAAGCATCTTTATTCCGCAAGTTGCCTTGCCATCGGTTCAGTTTTCTGGCGCCAGCAGTCGGCTGTATGTTCTTTCGAGACTCAGCTAGTTCTGCTTGAATCTCCATATCGTTCAGTATGCAAGTAGTCTACATGAGTTTGTGTAGTTAGGTAATTTAGATAGTTATGTATGCGGGAAGAAGTGTTTCTGGGTGCCTGAAAAACGTAGACTTGGTATATGACGCCTTATGGATTGCTACTTCATGGGATGGAATTAGGTCGATAATACTAGTTAAGTCATTGTACGAGCTATCAAACAATAGAAGGATTGAAAACGTATTACAAAAGGAAAACCTTGTTCGTGAATCAAATGAAGATATCTTCAATCTTCTCCAAAACATATCTAGTTGTAAGGACATTAACAGTGTTTTCTCGAATGAAAGGATAAAAGAGGATTAAGTCCATGTGTGTACTCATACTAGTGATATCATAGACTATAAAATGTATGTACTTAGATGCATTTGATTTAAAGTAATATAAAATAAATCGTTTCAAAGTAAGCAACCGTAAGAGCTTACAGAGAATCGGTGGTTTTTATGTAAGAAGAGGACCTATTAGAATTCAGTTTAAAATTAAATAATATTGATTAAATATTAAAACTAGCAATGAGCATGCCACTTAAAGCCAGAAAATAGTAAAGTTGAACATATTAAAAATTTATCTAATTATTTTGTAAAAAGATATGATTAATAGTAAAAGAAATCAATGAATATTTAGAAAATATATTTAGAAACATATATTATTAATTCGTTTTCGTATAAAATATATTCCGAAAATACAGTCAAATAAAATTAAAGTTGAAACTTGAGGAAATTGGATATTCAGATAATATTGTTATTAAATGAAGAAGATCAAGATTTATATTGGAAACACAATATTTAAATATATCACATAGAAGTATGATCCCCTAATTCTTTCAAGAATATATTTATAGACACAACACAAAGTAAATACTTTATAATTTTTGTTAGATTACGTTAAATAGCGACCAGTGCTAAAGTACTATAGATAATGGTGTAATGGATAAATTTATCAACTTTATGCATAAATTCTTAAGACATTAAATTTGGTTCTAATGTTCAAGTATCTCTTATAATATCCAAGTCATGCTTATTACAGGACGTATGCTTATTATTATAGGCTTTCATGTTTTATTAAAGTATTTGTATTTCTTTATTATCAATTTGTATTTTTACATTTATATTTTGATTTTCTAAATAATAAAAGTACAAAAATAAAGTGGCAAATCCGGAAACTCAAACAGGAACCTGTTAACCGTTGTATGGATAATGTAGACGCAACGAAATAAACTAATTACTCCCTTTGGAGAGCCACCAGAAACATCAAGAGGCCTAATAATTCAGTGCCGCCAATCACGGAAGACAATGGGCATTGGGGAAGAAATGATAAGCTAAAAGTGGACTAATTCACAGAACTCTTGAGAGACATATTCCAGGGAAATTTAATGATTAACGTTGTTGTCACTATACTACCTATGCTCCCTTTGATAATGGTTTTCTTTATAGAACAAATATGTTATCAAAATAGTTTATCGCGGTTGTCCTTTTGGTTCTGTCAAATGTGTGACATGTATTTTAGTTTTATAAGAAAATAACTGTTAGGTTCTTCTGTATGTTTCTAAGTGTGTTTTACAATATCAGTAAAACGCGTGTTTACATTATCAAAATCTTCCCTCTTGATAACAAATATGCAGATTATATTACAGAATCTACTTGGTTTTGCGCTACTGTTAACTTAGCCGATGTGTTGGAACATTTGAATGTTTTGAATCCAGGCTTACACGGTAACTATATAGATATGTTCCAAGTAGAAGACAAAATAAGTGTTATGTTTAAAAAAATGTCAGTTGTGAGCATCAAGGGCCAATAAATGCACTTTTACGAATTATTCATTTTAAAAGAGTTATTCCAATCTTTAGAAAAGTGAAAACGTAAACCAAATGAAGAAAAGTATAATTCAGTACCTTCAAAGTTTAGCAACCGAATTGAGGGAATACTTTCATAACTCATAGCCTAATGAGAGTTGGATTAAAAATCCGTTCTGCTTCCCAAAAATAGAAAAGATCCAGGGACCTTCAGAAAAGAAACAAGATAAATTTGTAGCCCTAAGAAGCAGTGGATTATTTAAAAATGTTATTAATGGCGAGAAAATTGTAGAAATTTTGTTGAGAGTACGTAAAGACTACAAAACACTGAACGATGTGGCAATGAAAGTGATACTATCTTTTCCTACTACCTACCGAAGTGTATAAATGTATATAAGTGTATACAATGTATAAATACAATAAATAGTTTGTGAATATATATTATTATTTTATTTCAATTATTGTATTATTATATTGTATTCCATGTTTGGGAACTATGTATTTTACATTTTTGGCTTCCTTACCCTCTGGTGATTTTTCTTTATATAATTTTATTGTTTATTTAAATTTCCTTAAATATTAAAAAAAAAAATTATTTTTATTCTAAATAAAAATAAAATATTTTCGTTGTACTAAAACCAATTGTTTAAAAATTAAGCCCATCGATTTGTCGGACCGCATTGTCTGTTTACATATGCCTGACGAGGCGGCCTTACAACCGTTAGGGCTTTGTTCTCGTCTACTATTACAACTTCTAGCTCTTTTATTTTGAAAATTCAAGTAATAATTATTTTGTATTTTATGCAAGCATCAGTGATGTTGACAAATTATTTTATTATATTTAGTTCGTTTAATTAAGACATTTATTTAAATATCATTTAAGTCTGTTTAGTTTCTTATTAAAATAAAGAGTAATTAATCGTGCAAGTACGTATACATATATTTTATAAGCACACGTCACATAACTGTACAATTAACAATATTTGCCTAAACTAGGACATCAAGTATTCGCCCTGAGTTGCAATTAACTAAAGTAAATATACAGAATTGTCCTCCCTAGGAGCGTAGTATGAACAGGTTGGACATGAAAACAAACTCTTTAAGTTGCATATCGCTTATTTAAGTGAAGTTACAATTTGGGGCCAAATATTGTTGATTTATCTCCAACAGTCGTTTCTGCTATTTACTTTGTTTAGATCCAGAAAGAAACTTTGAAATGTTTTAAGGTCGTAAAAGTGTCTATTTTTTAATAAAACCTACATCTCTACACCCAATCTACGCTATGTTTTTACTAATTGCCAGTAAAAGTTACATAAATCTCAGCTCATTGCTAAGTGATCTTAGCGCATTCGTTGATCTGCTTCGATAGATTAACCAAAGATAATTGTATTAACCGTTAAGTTGTGTTAACGCTAGTTAATTAGGATTCTGAATAAAACTCATTAAGCAAAGCATTACCACTCCACTGGATAATTTGTTAAGCACTATACGATAAGGTATTATAGAACGAGAGTATACCTGTTGTTCTAACATTAAAGATGTTAGTTTGATAACAATAGAAAAATACACGTAAACTGTCTATTCTCTACACTGTTGGTAATGGTTGTATTGAGGAAAGAATATTGAATACTTCCATAAAGAAACAATAACACTGTACACAGCCTATGTTACACTGCGTGTTCCGAGAATGTATCATAGGAAGTTTCTGAAATGTTTTCTACCGTTAAAGGCATTTATATCCTCTATATTTGATGAAAATGTAAATTATAAACATTCTGACTGTTTACTTGATATCACTTGGGAAAATAACTGATGTTTTTCATCAGATGTGACTCACAACATTTTGTTCAATGCAGTGATCTAATGTAAACGCGTCTATTGAAAAATATCAGTAAGTAGTAGAAATATATCAAATAAGATTACAAAACCTCAGAATTACGTGCGATAGATTGTTATAATTTGTTTTATGACTACTTTAAATATATATATATATATACTTCTTTTTTAATTTTAAGCAAGGTTTTTTTTATTTTAGTACTAGTTGATAACTGAACACGAAAAAAATTATATAATGGGTATTTGTGGGTTATTATATATTCCAGGTTTTACTGACTCAAGCTCTGAAGGTAGGGCCTAATATGAGAATTTAATGAGCTATCAGTAGACAACCAATTATTTATTTTTAATTATGACTTTAGTTAAATTATCTTACTTTATATATTGAGCTTTACAATTATGAGTTAAATTAACTAAAAACACTTAAATAACTGAATGTAGGCTACTAGATTACTACTCTAATATGGATATTAATGGATATGTTTGTTAACAATTTTGGGAGATATATGGGTGATTGTTTTGAATTATAGTAATGTTTGTTTTGATAATTTGCACCGTGAGGCTTGTGAGACTTACTGCTGAATGATACGTTAAGCTTGGGTGGACAAATTGACGTTCTGTCAGAAGATATTTCCCTCAACGATATTTCCCTCAACGAATCTCTGTTTCGTTCTGCTATAGAGACTTTAATGCTGGTTCTCCTATTATATTCGTCGTTAGATTGGTTGTCGTGTGCTGCTCCCTACAGTGATTAATTAGAACAAATATCCGCTATAAATGGCATCTTGATTGTTCATTATGATAAGACAATCCTATATTGATATATATATATATATATATATATATATATATATATATATATATATATATCGTGTCATTATTAATAAGGTAAAACCCGATATATCCAACCTACAAATAAGTAATTCTTAATCTCGTTTTACAGAAATAACCTACATTGATTATATTTACAATTTTAAAATCTAAGAAATTTAGTTAAAAATATGTACCTTCACAAATCGATCGTGACTTTGAAAATCCATTAGTTTTGGCTAGGAAGTATATATCGTGTTTATTGTGTATAGAAATATTAAAGGTAAGATAGAATGTGAAAAAAAGAATAATTTGGACTGCGGCACCTAGCCTAAGGCTCTTATCTCCAAGACAGATGAGCGTTTGGAAATCTATTACCAGGTTTACTGAATCGACGCCCCCTCGATTTCAACCTCAAACTAGTGCCTTCCCTGGGTTACTAACATAAGATCCAAGACGCAGGAATATTTCATACTATTTCATACTACAGCGATTAGGACGATTTAACAGATATCCCAGACCTATTCGTAAACCTTCTGAGCGACTAGATTTTCCGCACCTTCAATAGCCCGTCCAATTAGTTCGACCTAGATATTGCAATCGGACGTTGATCCATTCATTGTTGGCCTTACCTAAAGCCCATACCCACCGTTTCGGGGTCTGGTCCTAGGTGCGTATAAATGCATCAAATCAGACCTTGGGAGCTGTGTTTACTAACAACTCTTGCATTAGGAATTTTAAGGAAGTGATTCTTGCCCCCCCCTTCAGGAGTAGGACTTTACCAGGCTATGATTGGTGTATTGTGAATTAAAATATATAAAAGACAACAAAATGTAAAAAAGTGTTTTACTTTTATTTCTGATAATTTTTCCGTTTAAAAACTCAAAATCAATCCAGTACCGATGGAAATATGTAACCGTTAAAAATATTGTGTAATTGGGTACAGGGCAAAAAAGTAGGATGTATAGCAAAATAACAGAATTACTAAATATAACAATTAAAAAACCTGATTAGATATTATATATTTATTTAATTTAAACGAATAAATGTGTAACACTCTTAAAAATAAGGTGTTACATACAAATTAATTTATATATTTAATTTTTATTTAATAATTATATCGTCCCATTATAAGAGAAAATTTTTGTTTTCTTGGTGCACATTGTGAATCTAGAGTAGGTAGTGAGCGCTCCTAGCGGACGAAATTGAAAAATATCGTACGAGTTAGTAATTTAAGGTAATAAAGCACATCACGCCATGTGACGTAAGAATGAGGTGATACCTGTGAACCAATCAGAATATTCATATATATAAATAAGGGTGGGTGTTGGTTTTAAAATTTAAGTTAGCGCGTCCTTGCAACGAGCCCACTTCACTAAAAGTCTTTGAACGAGACGGATGCGATGGCATTTTCGGACATAACTTAGAAATTAGTAAGCTTCCGGTATTCAAAATGTAAGATGTCAAGGCCGGTACCAAATTTTATTAACGCAACAAAAGAAGAAGTCAGAAGCGATTATTTATGTGTTTTAAATAAGCAAAAGTTTATATCATTTTTGTTTAAGAGCGCTAATTCCAAGAGCGATGTGCAGTGATTAGTGTAAAAAAGTGACGTGCAGTAATTAATGATATGTGTTATAGTGTTTTACAAGTAATGTGCACAACCAGGTACATTTTAGAGAATAATAAAGAAAATGTGTTTAAATGTTCACTAATTTAAATTTTAAATGTTAAAAGATTAACACATGAACGGTAGAAATTTTCTTTTGAATATTGACTTGTAAAATTAAATTGGAAAACTTAAGTTAATACCTTCTCGATATATATAACTTTTAAAGTTTAATAAGTAGGCCTAATTAAAAAATGTCTGGAATAGTTAGCAGTAATTAAAAGTTAATTACTCGACACATTGGTGTCATTTTTTCTTTTGTAATTTGTCATAGATTAATAAACTGTTCAACTTTGTATTTTAAAACTTTCAATTCTTATTTCACATTTAACCTAGTTCTAGCTTCAAGATATGAGCAACGTCCCAGACAGACAGTAATCTGCCTGAGCTGTGGCGTAGAAATAGAACCCTGGTAAGTAAAAAATAATTATTTTGGTAATAAGTTAAATCAATATTCAAATAAAGTAATACTTACCCCCAGTAAAAAGGGGCTAGACCGTTACAAATGTTTACTATCCAAATTTAGGAATATGGTAACAGACCGTACGGTTTGGCTACATATAGGTAGTACTTAAACTTGTTTTACAGAAATAACCTACATTGATTACATTTACAATTTAAAAATGTAAGAAATTTAGTTTAAACTATGTACCTTCACAAATCGATCGTGACTTTGAAAATCCATTAGTTTTGGCTAACAAGTATATATCGTGTTAATTTGTGTAAAAATATTAAAAGTAAGATAAAATGTGAAAAAAGAATAATTTGGTCTGGGGCACCTAGCCTAAGACCTTAAGAAACCGGCAGATGAGCGTTTGGAAATCTATTACCACGTTTACTGAATCGACACCCCCTCGAATTCAACCTCAAACTAGTGCCACCCCTGGGTTGTTAACATAAGGTCCAAGACGCAGGACAAGGTCATACTACTACAAGTTACCAATCTTCAAGAGTCTCTCTATCTCACTGTAAGACCTGGACTATTTAACATCGCGGCGATTAGGACGATTTAACAGCTTTTCCAGAGCTATTCGTAAACCTTCTGATCGACTAGGTTTTCCGCACCTTCAATAGCCCGTCCAATTAGTTCGACCTAGATAGTGCAATCGTACCTTGATCCATTCTTCGTTGGCCTTACCTAAAGCCCATTCCCACAGTTTCGGGGTCTGGTCCTAAGTGTATATAAATGCATCAAATCGGACCTTGAAAGCTGTGTTTATTAACAACTCTTGAATAGAAATTTTAAGGAAGTAATTCTTGCCCCCCATCTTCAGGAGTAGGACTCCTGAGCTTCAGGTCAACCTTAACTTCAAGTCAGTGATTTACAAAATGTCTTCCATAAGTACTTTACCAGCTATGATTGATTTATTGGGAATATATTGTTAAAATATATAAAGACAACAAAATGTAAAAAAATTGTTTAACGTTTATTTCTGATAATTGTTCCGTTTAAAAACTCAAAATCAATCCAGTAGCGATGGAAATATTTAACCGTTCAAAATATTGTGTAATTGGGTACAAGGCAAAAAAGTAGGATGTATAGCAAAATAACAGAAATACTAAATATAACACGGACAAAACCCGATTAGATATTATATATTTATTTAATATAAACGAATAAATGTTTACTAGCCAAAATTTAGGAATCTGGTAAAAGAGCGAATGGTATGGCTAAATATGTTAAAATAATTATATTGCATAGGATCTGACAGTTTTGTCGGTGGCCTGCAACTGACTGTTGCCCACGGAAGCTTTAAAGCATTTGGCGGCTTGTTGATATGTTGACAGGCACATTGACAGGTCCGTTGTTTAACTTTACACATCCGGTGACTCTGACAGCATATGGCGATGAAATATATGACATTTCATACGTTTGGAAATGGTATCATTATGCGAATTTCTTTCCAGAATAACATTTCAATTCATTCCATTCATTATTCCATATTAATTCTCTTATTTCCCTCGTGCTCATCCATTTCTTAAAATACCGGTGTGAGGAGGATGAAAGTTTCGTTTTATCTCACTCATTAATCCAAACACATTTCCTCTTATTCTCCTCTGTTAAGCTTTTCCTTCTTTGAAATTTGATACATAATTGTATCAAAGTCAAAGAAATGGCATTACATGAAGATTTCCGCCTCAAGGGCTTTTACTTTACTAACTTCTACTCGCCTTAGATCTGGTAGCATAATGTTTGCAAGATACAAAGGTTTTATATGTTTTATATGTTCAATCAGAATTCGTACCAGAGATTGGGAGCCAATGATTTGTTTTTAAGGTTTTTTATTGATTGATTAATCTTTCGTGACAATCAAATGTATTTATTAATGTCTTACAATTAATAGTAATTTGTCATGAATCAAGAACATTCTTTATTAAATTAGTACTTTCGTTACTGTAATATAATTGTGACAACAGAAATATATCGTCACAAAAGTACCAAATTCATATTTAGGTTTTTATTTGCTATTACTGTTACTAAAATAGAAAGTAATACCATTTCTGGGGGGGGGGGGTTCTATTTGTAACGAAACAAATCTATTAACAATCCATTTTACTTTTATATAATCATTGCATTATTAAAAAGCTGTTATTCGTTTCTGATAAGAACTTCGAGTGCAATCTATAGAAATACGAGATGTGTTCAAAGAGTAAAAGGACTTTTAAATTCAAGAGTACATTCTATTTTTTATATTGTTGTTTTAGTACACATGTACTTAACACGTGTTTACAGTTTCACAAATGTAGTATATTTCGTTTGTTTTTAACAGATACAAATTTATACTGATTTTGGCGTGCTTGGATATTTTCTGCTATAATTAAAAGGAATAAAAGATTTTTGCATTAAATTTTGCATGAAAAATAAAAGTGGAATTTCATCACAGCACTTAAAATTGTTACAGTGGCATACGGTTAGGCTGATCTGAGTAAAAAATGTTTATAAGTGGTTCGAACTCTTCCACGATGGCCGAGAAGATGCCGAAAACGGACCTCCTTAAGGACGCTACAGATCGATAACAGATAAAAACGTTGAGTGAAGGACACTGTTTTAGAAAATAGTCGAATCTCTCTTAGAGAACTTGCCGAGGAGGTTGGAATATCTGTTCACGATTGGATAATGGACCTGCTCTGACATCACTGCTTGTGAGAGATTTTTTGATCCAAAACAACACCGCAGTCAAACCTCAGACCCCATATAAACTGGATTGGGTCCTCTCCAGCGTTTAACTGTCCCAAACCTTTTACACAAAATTGTATGCCAATTCTTTGATCGATTTTTTTCTTAACAGAAAATGTCCAAGCACACCAAAACATGTGTAGCAGTTGTACCTGTCCTAAACATACGAAATATGCTATATTGTTGAAACTGTAAACATAAGTTCGGGATATGTGTACCAACACAACAAAAAGAGAAAATCGAATGAACGATGAGATTTGAAAAGTAGCCTAACTTTCTGAATAATTATAGTATATCAAACTCTTACAACATCTGATCTAACTTGTGACACCATCATGCAACTGGAAGTGCTTAGGAAATTGTTTTATCAGGTCTAAATCATTTGAATGATGATAACAAAAGTAAACTATTTATGAACTTGGTTTAAAGAACGCTAGTGATTTAAAAGTTTAATTTATTTGGTACATTTTATAAATACTAAAACCATATTTTTGTTGAAGTATTACTGCTTAGAAAAACTGTTTATTTAGAAAAATCTCAAAATGCCTATAACTCGTCATTGATTAAAAAAAACCTCCCTTTTAGGGTCACATAGCATCCATTTTGCCCCACCCTACTTTGGCAGGCTTCCAACTAAACACAGAGAAATCTAAAAAGAATATTAGGTCTGAAATTCACCCTCTGTTTTCCCGCTGGTCTGCGTCTAATGAAATATTTGTATTGGGAGAGATAAAGTACTACACTAAAAAAATTAATGAAGATGGGTTCACGCGGTCTCTCTCTCTCTCTCTCTCTCTCTCTCTCATATGTATGGTATGAATTGAAATTGTATCATAGCTGTTTACTTGCATTTATCTATCACTTACATATATTTTTTTTATTTTACCAGACTATTACCGGGTTATTTGTGAAACCGGATTCAGAAATTTTGAAATATTATACTTATTAATATACGCTTATTTCATTAATAAGTCTATTCTATTCTATTATATATTTCTAAACAGCCTAGTAATTAAATGTTCATCTTACATACATAACTACATACATACACACACACACACACACACACACATATATATATATATATATATATATATATATATATATATATAAAAATTAAAACTGTTACAATTTTTAAGTTATAACAGACTGTAGCCTATTATTAATTAAACTTAAGTAACCTAATGGTAACAAACTTTTGGCTAGCTTTCAGTGGCTTTTGAACTGAATGGACAAGACGACCTTGTCTCTTTGCCAAGAAGTTGTAATTAGAATCTCTCTTTATATACATAATATATTTGATAAATTAATTAATTATTTCAGCAACAAATGAAAATATTTACTTAATAAATTCTTTGTTGCTATTTCTTACTTATATTTCTGTTGTTTTCTCAATATTCTCTTCTTCGTCCTTTTACGATGAAAGATAATTGGAGAAATTACTTTGTGATTCTTTGATGTAATTGAAATCGAGAGCTGCCTCCTCCTATAGTTTCATCCTTCGCTCATTTCAAATTAAATTCTAATTAGTGTTGTCTTCAAATAGTTAATTAGGAACTCTTCTTATACAAGCAGAGCGTAAAACGCAAAATTAAAAAAATGTACCAACATTTTCATAAGGAAGCGTTTGCAATTTCTTTAAAAATATTTAAAATCTGGTTTTTAACAAGTTTGGTTTCTAAAAAAAATTATGTGAAACCCTTCGGTTTCATAGATTATTGCCCAAAATGTTGGGATCTACCTTAAATAAATGAGGTAAATTGGCTTTCAAATTCTAACATAATGTGATGTGTTTAGAAACAATACATATGTTTATAAAACAAAAATTAAATAAATGTTATGCACATTAGTTTAAAAATATAAAATTACAACCACTTTAAGCAGTATATGAAAATAATATTAGGAAAAGTAATTTTTTAACAACCTGTCAAACATGCCAAAATATACTTTTTGACATTATTTTGGAAATATCTATTTTTAATAGTATGTTGCTCTGCTCCGACCGATTCATAACGAATTGGTAATGTTTAATAAACTTACATCCAGGAAACAAATGCATAGACGTATCTAAAGGAGAGGAATAATTTCTCCCAACGAAATTTTATGCTGGTGAATATAAAAACTTAACGCTCGCTTGTGTTCTTTTTATCACCACCAGATGTCTCAAGTTCTTTTAGTTTTATGGCAGTCAACATAATATGACTTATTTAGTCTAAGAAAGGTTTGAAAATTAATGTGAATGTAGGTAACAATTAAACAGGGGCATAATGGTCCCTGGACAAGAGGTATGAAAGATACATAGGAGGGGTCACCGATTCGAAGTTGACCAGTTTTTAAAATTGAGGCCATTTTATATTTTGGAAAACAATTAAAGAATGATAGAATGGTTATATAAGGTAGTTTACGTGAAGGAGACTTACTCCATTTTAAGTGAGGTGTCTTTAACCCTCAATATTGGCTTTCATTGTCCATAATGATACTTATTTAATGAAACTTAAAACATTTCTATGAAGATATATTTTTTATATTTTTGTATCTGTAATAATTTACCTTATCCTTAGTAATTTATTGACTAAAAATGAACTATAACATAAATTTTCCTTGTTGAAATAAATTGTAGTTAACTTTAAAAAAACCTTATTATTTGTTTTTAATATGTTTCTAGACTGGACGACTTTGAAATTTACTTGAGAAATGTTTCTAAAAATAAAATACAATACATTTTACAAGTTAGATATTTTATTTTCATTACAAAATACTTGTCTAATGATGACTCATTTGACTTATTTTTATGCAATAGGTTTTATTTTCCTCAGGGATATAAATGGTTTTAATTCATTAAATTAGAAAGCTTTCAAACAGTAATGTTTACCTGTGTGTTGTGTTTCATCATTCTGTCCTTAGAGAAGTAACTGTAGAGATGAATGCACCTAACAACGACTAAACAAACAATGCGTGCTTGATTTATTTCCCCCTGAGTATTTCCATTTGGGTCTCCCGTTTTCTATAAGAACGAAGAAAAGGGTTTGATTCTGTCGTACTGCAAAACATTTTTACGTAGCGGTAAGTTGTTGTCGGTATAAAATGAATTTTAAACATACTTTTCTTTAAAGAGGTAAAACTGATCGTGGTAAAATTGGCAAAGTTTACTAAACATAAGAATCGAGGAATGATTTTAAAATGAAAATAAAAGATTTTCCCTTCCTCTTATATTCTCAAAATGTTTTGGAAGACCATTGGAATAATATTCAAAGGTTTATTCTAAATAAGCTTGAAACATATATAATAAAAACTAAACACAGTAGAGAGGTTGAAAGGTTAATTTCGGTAAAAGGATTTCAAACGATCATAGTTGAAGAGATACAGAACGTTTCGGGACGTTCTGTTGAACTGGGGTTTTGTTCTATCATCTATAACGCTGGTGATATTTTGAAAAGAGAGTTATTTCCACCCTAAATAAATATGCACTATACTGCAATTTATAGGTCTTTTGACTACAATATGAAGTTATGCCTAATCTTATAAAATTTGATTTAAACAAAGTAAGGTTCAGAATAGAAAAGCAATTTATATTGACTAATTCATATTAATAAATTTGATTATATGTCAAGTGAAAATTTCACCCTTTTGATGTAGAAACACCTAAGAGTTTGCAAACCCGAGAGTCAGCTTCTGTATCATTTCATGTTACAGGCATTTTAGTTTTCTTATAATTCCAATGTTTTATGATATTTTAAATTACGATTTTATACATGTAGGAGCTGACCTGTTTTAACTATGTTAAGCTCATACTAGCGACAGATTTTTATTAGCTTATAATATATAAATATATTATTTATATATTAACAAACGTAAACTATTTAAACTTAGGACAATAAGTCGTTTAGAAAAATCAATTACCTAATAATAGTCGATTGGATTAAAGATTTTGGTTAGTTTCAGATAAGACATCTTTATATTTAAAATATAAGTCCAATATATTTAAGGTAGTTTAAATATTTTGTACTTAAAGTAATAAAAAAATAATATTAAAAAATGGGCGATACACTAAAAGTAAACTAATGGGTAACCACAGGAAACCACATATAAATGACCGAAAACTTAATTATAAACATAAACTATGATAAAGAAATGAACCTAAAATATTGAGAATTTATCTCGTTTTCCATGATTAAACTTACCTGAACAGGGCCTGAGTGACTATTTACAGAGTATTGTTCTTTGTTTGATTGGATGTTACATCATGTTTTATTTACGTTGGAACATGTTAAAGCTTATTTGTTCATTGCGCTGTGCAGAGTTTTAATAGCGGCCTGGTTGTTTGAACAGTCCAAATGTAACTGTTATTCAACTTTTGCAACGAGACCTGAGCATTACCTACAAACAGTTGTGTTATCCGCCCAACTATTGTTCTATACCTTTTTCTCTGTCTTGTGTTAACAGCTTACAATACGTCCTCAATACGCACTTGAGGAGGGGTCTGAAAAAGATTTTTAGAATTGAATACAGTATATAGTGTTTCATCCCTTGATATGTTGTATAGTGTTTCGCCAGTTAGGAAGTATCAAACGTACAATACTTCATTGAAGATATTGTTTCAAATTTATATCGGATAAAATTAAAATAAAAATATGGTTATAAATGGCCGTATTTTAAAAAAAATTACTTTTAAAAAATGTTTTTGGTGTTTTCACTAAGTTCTACTATTTTCCTGTCTTCGTGGGAACTTGAGGAGGGGCGTGAAGACGACTTTTAGAATTGAATACGGTGTTTCGTCCCTTGAAATGTTGTACAGTGTTTCGCCAGTTAGAAAGTTTCAAAAGAACGATGCTTCACTGAAGACATTGTTTCAAATTTATATCGGAAATTAAATAAAATAAAAAAAATATGGTTATAAATAGTCGTATTTTAAAATTGTTAAATTTTTTCATAATGCTTTTGGTTTTTTCACTAAGTTTTACTCTTTTTCCGTCTTGGTGACGTATGACTAGCCAATATTTGCAAGTAACGCCATAAATATACGTGAATAACAACATAAATATTGTTCGAGACGGAACCCATATTGTTTCTCTTCTACCATCCAATCTTATTAAGGAAGAACTTGCCATCCCTGAAATTGATAAAAATGTTCTCTTAAATGAGATTATGGCTAAAACTTGCCGTTATTTTGGGTCTAGATACATGAACATTTCTAACTTTAGTTTTAATTAAATAAATTCTTTAGTTTTGAATATGTAAAAACAGACACAATTCAATTTAAACATATAAGCTGGTTAAAGACTTTTCCGAAATTTCTAATAAAACTGAAGCAGCATTGGAAAAATATCAACAAATCTTGGTTTTCCCGGGGGAAAGTTTACACTCATCCAAGCAAAAGCCGTTAATTTATATAGAAGTCATTAAATGGGACTGTTTGAATATTGGATCCGTGTTCGAAATAAACGGAAAACATTCCGCGAAAACGTATAAATAAATTGCGCGTTTTCCACCAGATAGTATCCCAGTAGCTTTGTTACGCTGAAAGTTACTTACTATTCACAACCAAATAACTCTGTGCTACTTTTATTACAAAAAAAAACATTGGCAATTTAAGAGTTTTAGGAAATAAAGTTGTAACGTATAAAGTCTAGGTAAGTGTTACAATAATATCCTACAATTTCCGAATATGTTTAAAACGATTTAAGTACTTGGTTGCACCCATCTCCTACTACCCGAGGAGTTCGATTTTCATAATTTAACAATGAGATCCATGGTAGTTTCAATATCGTGCTTTTTAAGAGGGGTTGGTTTCCAGAGTCTCCCACAGTCTGAGACATTTGGTTGCCTCAGTCTCTCTTATCCTCTTACTATCTCAAAAGTTTAGTTTCCAGAGTCCCCCATTGCAAGACTTGAGAAATCTGAGAAGCTTGGTTGTTACAGTATTGTACTTTCTGATGGTTTGCCTGTTAGGTTTCCTACAATCTCTGAAACGTAGTTTGTTGATACCTCCCAATAACTGAAAAATTATGTATTCAGGATCTCCTAATTTATGAGAAGTTTGGTGGCCTAAATATCGTGCTATCATAGTGACTTGTTTACCTGGATCTCCCACATTATGCGAGCCTTGGTTGAATGCATATAGTAATACCTGATGATGTTGGTCCCCTGGATCTCTGGCAGTCTTCGAGGACTTCATGAATAATGTAAATTTACATTATAAACCCTAATTATGTAAAAGCTTACTAACCGCTAAAATATGGAAGTGCATTTGTTGAAAGCAACTAACTGTCAATTACTTAGAGTATAACGAAAGGGGAAGTAAGCTGTAGTGGAGGGGGTGGAATATAAATAGGGAGTTTGAAACAGTGTTCTATTTCTTCTTTTAATATTTATTTAATATCGACCAAGACCTCATCTGTTTATGTAAATTATGATAAATGTCAAAAATTGTGTTCAATTTTGATTTAATTATTTTTGTTATTTCACATTATTGTACTTTTAAGGCGATCACCCAGTACATCTATTGTCGCCTCTAAGAAGGTTATGAAAGGGCTGTGGATTAAAGTAAGGGAAGATATTATAAATTATAAAAATGTAATTATTAAATATAAATTTGTGAAATATAAAGAAATAAATAAAATCATCAATACCACAATAAAGTTTTTTTTATTTCCTGATGTACATTTCGAATGTAAAACAACCATCTTCGGAGGAAATTACTATGTAATTTAGTTAGTAATTTCCCCTGAAAATGATTGCTTTACAATCGATATGTTCATCGAAATAAAAAAAAAAATTAGGGGAATATATGTATTTATAATAAGTAAAGATTAAGTTAGGGATATAAACACCATAGATGATATATTAGAGCTTCATGTGTGTAGGGTTTGCAAATAATTTTTAGTCTTGTAATGTAAAAACCAGAATAATAGCATTGTATGCACTGTAAAAAAACAGCAAACGAAGTTAAGACGGACTAAGGATAGTTGTCTTAGCGCTGCCTGAGGAACTAATTAGGGCAACAGTAATGGATTTCCTTTCTCAGTCCAAACCAGAAACACGATAATGACCTAACGCGTTCAAATCAAGTAGCTACACTTTCCTAACGTCTGCGTGTATTTGTTGAGCGCACGCAAACACACACACACACACACAAACACACACACACACACACACACACACACACACACACACACACACACACACACACACACACACACACACACACACACACACACACACACACACATACACACACACACACACAAACACACACACACACACACACAAACACACACACACACACACACACACACACACAAACAAACACACACACACACACACACACACACACACACACACACACACATACATACACACACACACACACACACACACACACACACACACACACACACACACGATAGAAGAAAAATCGCTTTAATGAAAGTAGACTTTGAAGACCATTTAAAAAAAATATATTTAAAGAATACGATTAATTTACCGCAAAGGCAGATTCAAAGGCAAAAATTCAGAGGTAATTCAGGTGGATACTGCTAGAATGATGCAAAGTAAAAGAAATGGAACAACACCACCTGAAGTGGTGAACAAAGTACATAAGAAAAGGAAGAAGGAAAGGGATGAAAACAGGGAACAGGCGGAAGTTGTCTTCACTATCAGTACCATATCTGAGGGACTGAAGAAGAAAATATCCTTTTGCAAGAAATTATGCATAAGGAAATAAAAAAAAGGAAAAGAAAGAAGAACCCTTGGTGGAAAAAGAGAAACAAATACGGGAAAAACGTTGGCAAACAGTAGTTATGAAAATAGAAAAGATAGGAGAAACTACTACATACGCCGACATTATAAAGAAATTGAAGCAGGATTGTAATTTTAATGACAGATATGTGGAAGTTTTAAACGATTGCATGACAAAATTAGGCCAAGTACTTGTGGTTCTAAAAAATGAAGCAATGATACAGGCTCTTGAAAGTATGGCTAGTGTCAAGATGTAGTTGCAATGGAAGCATTGGTCATCAGGAATCTTGATGAAACAACGGATAATGAGGCAGTCATGAACGGGATAAAAGATGCCTTTGATGACCAAGAGATAGGATCAGATGTAACTTGTCAGCTGTCAGAGAGTTCTTAGGGGACACTAAATGCTTTCCTACAACTGCCTGCATTGATAGCAGACAAAATTCCAAAGCTGGAAAGAATGAAAAAAGGCTGGGTTTCCTGCAATGTTAGAGAACAAACAGAAGTCATCAAATGTTTTACGTTTGGTCACTTTTCTTCCTCATGTAAGGGAGTGGATAGGAAGAGTAATTGCTGGACATGTGAAAAAATAGGCCACACACGTGAATAATGTGAGACCAATGAGCAGGACGGTATTGTACGTAAAGAAAACGTCATACAAAATATTAAACATAATATAAGTAGCAGATATTGCCGTTCTTTTAAACTAGAGCTCGCAAAACAAAAATCAAAATGGAAAAAGAGAAATAACCCCTCAAAATGATAAATATACTCCAAGTAAATGTGGGGAGAGGTAAACAGGCAAAGGACCTGCTGTTACAAACGTGAACAATATCAACATCATAAAGCTCAACATGTAACATGGTATGAGGATAGGAATAATAATGTTGATAATAATGGAAATCAATCAGAGGTGTTTATTTGTATAGGGATGGGTGAATGTAGGAGATATAGCAGCTATGTTTCTTCAATTGACTCTATACAAGAGATTGATGAAAATCTAGAACATTTGGAAAGAAGCATACAATCCTCAAGGTACAAAACTCTCACCACAGGAGACTTTAACGGAATGTGCCCAAAATGGGGAGAAACTAGAACCTGTAAAAGAGGCCTATTAATCTCATATTTTGTAGCTCGAAATAACTAGATCTTATTAAAGGAAGGAACGAAATGCACCTTCGAGAGAGGTAATGCAATGTAAATTATTGATCTAACCATATCTCAAACTGGAATGTCGGAATTGAGAGAAAACTGGAAGGTTCTAGAAGATGAAACACTTAGTGATCATCGATACATAGAGTTTCATATTACTAGCATAGTTGGAACAGCCAAAGATCTCATTAAAGAGAATAGTCGTAAGAGCCGAGGATGGAACAAACAAAAACTTGATATTCAGAAATTGGCTTAGTTTCTCGAAGAAAACCAATTGATAGATGAAGTGAAGTTGACAAAACCAGCGATAAACTTCAAAAACATTGTGAAACAGACCATGGTTACTTTAATAAACGCCTGCAATAAATCGATGTCCACCTTGGGAATACCGAGGTATAGAAGGGAAGCTATGTATTGGTGAAGTGAGGAAATGGCCCAAAGAAGGAGAGATTGTCTGACCGCACGATGAAATGTAACCTGAACAAAAGGAAATCACAAAGTCCTAGATAAATATAGAGAGGCAAAAAAAAAGCTGCAGAAAGAAATAAAGAAGAGCAATCCTGGGTATGTGTGATTGCAAACATAGAGAACAAGTTGTGGTGTTTGACTTACCAAATTGTAACAAAGAAATTGCGAACGCAAGATAATATACCTGACCTAAATAATCCAGTCTCGGGTAAGGAAAATAACTAAAACTGTATTTCCTAAATAGGAAAAAGACATAAGGAATAGAATACGTATGTAACACAGTTACCAGAAAATAAATATTTCAGCTTCACTGAACTTGAAAAGGTAATAAGAGAGCTTAAAATGAAAAAAACCTTCCGGACTAGATGGAATACCAAATGAAGTAATGCAGACAACGTACTATTCAAAACATTATACACACGACTCAAGAAGAAATATGTATGACGTCAACAAATACCAACATCACGGACCGAACATTCACACCAGAAAAATTAATCAGTGATTCGACAATGGTCAAGTGATCGAAAGGTGCCTCATCACATAAGGTAAAATTATTGCATTTAGTGTTGGAAAAAATTATTTACAAATAATAATAATATCTTCATGAAGTCAGTGAAACGGAAAAATAATGGAAAACGTGAAATATCACTATATATATATATATATATATATATATATATATATATATATATATATATATATATAAACAACATATTAACTACAAGAACATTTATTTGTTGTCCTCTGGGATCACCGTTAGGCTTTAATTCAGGGGGTGACGTGACCAACAGCAAATTCTGTTTCAACTTGTCGAAACGTTTACGTGTTCATTTGGCTTCTTATCCTTTCATTTTCTTCCTAAAATAATCATCACTATGTAATTTGCCATATAATTCTACTTATGTTCACTTTCTAGCATAGTCGATATCGTGTTTTTTCATTAATGTAAATTCCCAGGCAGGCATTTATTTTTTGTCGCTTTTCCTATCACTTTTCGCTCACAGTAGAACAATGTATGTCTCGTGGCATCGTTTAGGCTTTCGCAGAATTCACAATGAGCTGTGTCACGTAAATGAAAGAATTCATCAAAACATCCGTGTCCAGTGAGCGCTTGTGTGAGATAGTAGTTCACTTCTCCATGCCCTCTTTCTATCTATGCTTTTAGACAGGGAATTACTCAGCATCTTGCAGTGCTGGAGTCATTCAAATCCGATTGCCAGCGCTCCAATAGGCGTCTTCTACCATATTGCTTAGCTATTTTCTTTACACTTTTACTTTCTTGCTCGTTCAGCGTGTCTTTAATAACGCTTAGTTGATCGTATATGTCTCGTCTTTCTTTAGTCAATAGATACATTGGCGGTGTCCTGGCAAAGTACCAGCACCGAACTATCAGATACCGTTTTGAATACATAAACTATTATTAGCGCGCTACCTCTCTGTACTGAAACTATTTTCTTTTCAGCTGTGTGTTTTTCATTTCAGAGGCCCACATGGGTACCGCGTATAGGAGTTGTGAATGCACTACCAAAGATATCAGTGCCCTCTTACACTCCTTTGATCCCCCAATGTTAGGAATCAGTCTGCACAGATTTCCACAAGGGCAATCTTACCCACTCGCAGGAATTAACTATGTGGGTTGAAAATTTTAGTTTTATGTCTATGATATCCCCAAGATATTTTAGTTCACATCTTTCCAATGGATATGTGAATCACCTATTTACACTTGCGTCACAAATACTCTTCTATCCATTACTAACATAGCTTTTGTTTTTTCTATAGTCACGTTCAGGCTACGACTTTCAAGACAATTGTGTACCCGATATAAGGCATCATTTTATGTCTCTTCTAGTGCAGCTGCTGTAGGTGCCTTGCAAATTGTTATGGCGTCTTCTGCATAACCCACTATGACTGTGTTTTCCGGAAGATCCATTACTAGAAGCCCGCCATCATCTGGTTCCACAAACGAGGACCGATTTTTGAACCTTGTGGCGCTCTTTCTTCCATATTGAGGATAAGTGTATGAGTGCCCAGTTGAATACCACTTTTTTTCGCTAAGGTAAGGGTCATACATTTTAATCAGATATTCTAGTTTACTTTTCCTCTGTAATACGTCAAGAATGTCGCTCCACCTAGCCGAATTGAAGGCATTCTTAACATCTTTGGCGATCAAAACGCAAAATCCTTTTTTCTCTCTCTTTTTATTTTGCATTTACTGGCTAATTCAATAACCAGTTATACTGCATCAGTTGTGGACTTTCCTTTCCGGAAACCAAACTGCCTGTCTGATAGGGCATCTGATCCTTCCTCTTTTTCTATTTCTTTCTTTTTATGAGCCCTCCAGTAGTTTTCCCATAGTATCTATTAGACATAGGGCTTCTGTACGATGAAGGTTTGTCAAGGGGTTTATTCCCTTTTCTTAGTGGCCCCAACTTTTATTTTGTCCAACATTTGTAAAATTTTCCTTTCTTAAACAAGCATTAAAAGCAGTTATTAATATCTCCGAATACACTTCTGACACCATTTTAAGTTTGAAAATGAGAGGACATAATTAATAGTTCTAGATTTTCTACTCACAAATACATAAAAAGTGGTTCTTGTTTAAGTGCATCAGAGTGTAAGTTATGTGAATACAAGAAGACAGAGCTGCTATGTTATATATATATATATATATATATATATATATATATATATATATATATATATATATATAAAACATTCCCTCCATCGCTACTCTTTCATCTATTTTGACCACCAACACTGTCCTGCCTTGATTTGATTTGTTCTCTGAACACGCCTAATTTGGGAAAGTACAATTTTGGGAATTTCGCCTACAAAAGCTACTTTTAGACTCTGGTTTTACCCTCAGCAATCTCTCTGTCAGCCCGACAGTTGTTCTCATTTATAGTTTAGAAGTGTCTATGCCTTTAAAAAACCCCTTCTGACTTTTCAACTAAGGTATTCCATGATACTGCAAGCCTCGGCTTATAGATTTAAATATATCTAAACAATGCTTTTATTAAATAATGTTTTTATATATTATGTATACACAAATACCATCCCCCCTACGCACATATGTATGTATGAAAGAATGTATGTATGTATGTATGTATATGCCTATATGTTTTAGGTCTATAGCTTACTTTATTGTAATTTTCATTCCTGATGATGTTGGTACAGTTTACCAACGAAAAGCTTTGAATATAAACTTATAAATATTCTTTTACTTGAATTACCAATGTTTTTTAAAATTATTAAACAAGAAAACGTATTTTATATACATTTATATATATATATATATATATATATATATATATATATATATATATATATATATACGGGTACGTAATATATACACGTATTAATATACGTAATCTATTATTATAATTATTAATTTATAACTCTAAATTGCAGTTGACCTCTTAAGCTAAATTCAATAATAATGATAATTCTGTCATGGAAAATAATAAAATAAATTACAGAATTTGAGTTTTCGATCTTTACTATTTAATTACTGAAGAACAACACGATTTCATTGACTTAAATAGGGCAAAAGCTAGCAAACACAAGATTGTTAAATCCATCGATGCCCAAGGCGGCGTTACTAACTGAATTTGCCGAACTGTCAAAGTTTGGAAAACGTATTTGTCTGAGTAATAACCCCGATTCCGTTTCACGTTCGTCGCTCTAACAACAGATGTTGGTAAATATAACTTGTGTTGGTGTAAGCCTTTTATTAACTAAAACAAATCTTTGTTAAATTTAAACGTAGACCTATGCATCTGTTTCATTAATTAAAAAGATTGTTAGTATTGTAAAATTATACAAAATATTTTGAAACTGTGATATTTTTTGTAGTTTAGGGAAACAAAAAAAAAACTCAAAACATAAGTTTATCAATGCAGGGTTTAAAATAGATTTTTTGAAAAAATAACCGGCAATTGTTGAAAACTCCATTTACTATTGTCATAATTAGAATATTTGAATTAAACATTGAAATATCTCCGCACATGTGTTTTGGACAAGCTTAGTGCATTGCTCAATTGTGAGGCACAATAAACTTGGTGAAGTATGTTACATATACCTTTAGTCAATGTTTAGCCTCCGTTCATTGACGATAGTGGGTCGATGTCAACTTTATTAGCATTTGATTCTTTATTTAAATGTAAAGCCATCATTATCTTGAGTAGGCCTATAGGTAATATTATATCTAAACTCAACTGTTATAGAGATACGGACTTAATATTGTTATAGTTAATATAGTTACAAACTATAGTTTACATGTTGTATTACCTAGACTTTGTCATTCCAAAATGTTGAAGAATAGATTATTGTTTGTGAGAGGATGTGAGCTATTGCTTAATTGTAAGAAGTACCAGTGTTTGCCTGGTCGCACAACTTTAGCTCAGATATTTTGGTATTGTTATTTTTTTTTAATTTTACAGTTGGCAATGTAATCGACGATATATCTGGCAGTGTTGGGAAGAACAAACATAATGATTAACATCCTTTTTCGTTACTATCCTTGCATCGTTACTCCATTTATTGAGTTTCATTTCAACCACAATAAAATGATGATGGACTTCAAAAAACTGACTTTATAAAAACTTGATTCTTGGAGTGTATGTGCATGATATCTAACCTATATATATATATATATATATATCACTTACATTATACAATACTTAAACAAGAATCGTATTTGGTATATATACGAGTTAACTTTCGAAGACTTTACTACGTGTTTCATTTTCGAGCATCAACTGTGACTAAATGGTTCCAGTAGATTCACTGCAATTTGTGAAAGTTTTTTTGTTTGTCTTGGTGTTAGTTTTCTCTATTAAGTTGAATAATTTGTCGTTTTTTTACTTTATTTGTATTTGTTCGTTTATGATATATATTTGTTGTGTCTATAAATTTGTAGCTGTTCCCAGATTGTCATTTTGAGGCCTTTTTTGTACTTTTGTATTAAGAGCACCTCAAGGGATACATCAAACAAAATATTTACATTTCAAACTTAGCCACGCACGCCGTCAAAAACACCCTTATATTTCCCACATTAGCAAATATACATCTAATACCAAAATGTATCTATGTATATTACTGGCTGTGCAGTAAATTTATCCGACTTGATGCGACATTTTATGAATACATTTCTTTGCAATTGATGATCTTTATATATGTGAAAATGTAAGGTAGTACTCCCGAATGCAACATCGTCTCGATGTTTGTGGATAACGTAGATCCCACGTTGAGGGTTACTAACGTTAATACAATATGTATGTAGTCTCTTTTATTGTATTATCTCGTTGTTGAAGGCCCTAATTATTTCCTCCATTAAATATATACAAAAAACTAAGTAGTTATTTTTCAAACACCCTTTGTTTATTATTCTAAATTTAATGTTTATGTGTTGATGTCTATTTCAAGTATTTATAGTAAAACATAATTTCTGAGAATAAAATACAATACAGTTTTACATGTGCTGATCTGTCTATTCTCTAATTTGTATCTCACATTTACATAATAAACTGGAGACATTCCGCCACGTTAGGTCCTGATACTATTTTCTATTGGGTTAATGTGTCTGAGAGACGGTTGCAAGCACATTAATATTGTTGCAACGTGGTTTTATTGTTATGGCCTATTTTATAAGACAAACGTGTTTCAGATTCCATTTTGCGGTGCATATATATGTCAGAGGTAGTGTTAAGTACAGGATCCTTAACCTCACTTTCAACAGACCACGTTTGTTTACAATTCTCAATAACCTAGCAATCAGCTGGTGTTTATCACAGTTCAAGTTCCACCGCCTACTAGACTTTCATTGCCGACCAGAATCTAGGATTCTTTTACTGCAAAAGGTAGGTTTTACGATCCAGTCACCAGATGAATCTAGACTATTCATCTATGGTTTTAGACTAATTATCTGATTTAGTCACCTGTTGCTAGCATTTCCGTCTTCTCTCAAGTTACACACTTCTTGCAACATGGCTTTCTAGTGCGGCATTCCTGGTTTCTGTTCAAGTGTTTTAGCCGATTACATCGGGTTTAAACCGCGTCTGATTATTACCCCGCTTACTGATTATGTCCAGTTAATGTTTTAGATGCGTTCTAACTATGAATTAACGATTTTAGCCGCGATAAAACTGTTTGAAACCGCTTTCTTTGTACAAGTGTAATTTGTTAGGTTAGCCGCGTGGTATTTCATTACACCGCAGACAATTAACTCTTTAACCTCGTGTGTGAACTATCAAGTGTTGATTAAAGCTTTTCTGTTGTGACTATTTGAAGTGATTTTACTTTACAATAATCTTAAATGAGTTGTAGTTCATGCCACTCGTCGAGAACCTTCTTTCATCTCTGCTAGACACCAAACAGGCCTGTTTCGTCGAACGACTCACCGCTCTTCAAGAACCTCATACAGTTTGGAATGGTAAGTGGCGTAGGCTTAACTTCACTCATAAAATTGAACTATTTCTTTAATTCACGTTTAGTGTTAAATTTAAATTCAGTGTTTTTTTTCTTATTAATAAAGCAGACCCCATACTGCTCCAACAAAGCGTGGGTGGTCTTCCGGACGTTTTAGTGTAACCGCTAATGATTTGAACTACCCTATTTTCATTTGCTTTCTTTAGTTTTGCTACCAAAACTATACATGGTCAACACGGGCCGGATAATTTGAATCAAATAAACCATAGGATACAGTTCACTGCAAAATTCATCTTTAAAAATTTCCTTAACTAATTTTATTTTCTGTTGTTAAAAATGGCAATTAATACCGAATATTATTTCTCCAAATTAAGCAACATCATTCAGGACCTAGAACAGGTCATTGACATAATCGCTGAAAATGATATCCCTACAGGTCTCATTAGCGAAATCCGACGCATCCACGGCAACTTTATTGACACATACGAATATATGGAAAAAAGTTTTGAGCATGAAGTCGCTGAAACCGCAGAAAAGGCTTTTCAATTGAAAGCCAAATTTCAACGTTTGTATTTGCCCATCCTGGCTAAATGTCCAGGCATTATAAAATCTGAAGAAAAAGAAATTTCACCGGCTAACCTCACAAATAATTGCATCAGTCTGCCAAGCCTACAAGTACCCACTTTCTCAGGCAATAACAGTCAATGGACAGACTTTATCACTATGTTTGACTCTATGATCCACTCTAATGCAAATCTGACCGCAGTACAAAAATTTCAGTACTTAAAATCAACTTTAAAAGGCGATGCCTTAGCAATCATTACCGGCTTGACAATTTCAGACAATAATTATGCAATAGCTTACAACGCTCTAAGAAACCGCTATGCCAACCCACGCAGGCTAGCCGATCATTACTTCAAACAGATTCAAGAGTTCAAATCAATGCAAACCGCTTCGCACTCAGAACTCAACCGCTTTCTAACCGCACACTCTAACGCAGTATGTGCCTTGAAGGCCATTAACTTACCGGACTTGGCAGATTTTCTGTTGTTTCAAATGGCAGTTAATAATTTAGATCCGAAGACTCGTCTTAATTTTGAAACCAGGCTAGGCACCAACACTATGCCTACTTACCGCAGCTTGAATGATTTTGTAACTGAACAAGCTAGGGCAATGGAATTGCTCAACCAGCCTTCGACCTCAACCGCAGCTAGCACAAGCCAACAACCTCGAGTATTGGTGTCTTCTTTACATGAACCTGACCTAATTAATGAGTCATATCCAAACGCTGACCCACTTAACATTAATTCAAGTGGCGACTTAAATCAGGGCATTAACCCTCAACCACCTCAGTTTAAGCCAGTGCAAAATATACCTCAACCTCGCACTTTTCAGGCAAGGCCTGCCATGCAGAGTCCTATTCGACCGCAGACAGTGACGCGACCAACCATCTCACCAGTTTCTAACAGGCCGGGTCAATCAGTGTTTAGACACCGACTACCTCCATTTCACATGGCTCAAGCCAACGTATCAACCACTCATGCTGGGAAATGTATTTACTGCGACTCGGACCACATCATATTCCACTGCAATGCGTTCTTGGATTTAACTGTGCCTGAACGGAAAAGGGCCATTAACCAGTTACAACGTTGCTTCAACTGTCTTGGCTCACATTTTCAGTCCAAATGCAAATCAGTCAAACACTGCAAACACTGTGGGGATCCGCATCACACATTGTTACATGACCCCGCTCCTTCACGACATTGACTAATTCAACCGCGACACCCCAGTTCGACAGTCAAACATCAACTTGCTATTAAATCACAACCGCACGCTCTTTCTTGTAAAATTCATTCCTCTCTTGCCTTGTTGGGCACCGCACAGGTCATCATTCAAGACCATTTCGGTCAACCGCTTCTTTTCAGAGCCATCATTGACCCAGGCAGTCAAATCTCTGCTATAACTAAACATGCTAGTACACTGTTGAACTTACCCGCTCGGAAATCAAATCTTTCATTGATTGGTGTCGCATCCAAGACAACCCGCATATCTGAATATGTCACTTTACAAATTTTCTCGAGGCATGACCAGAGTGTCTTGCTTACCGCAGAAGCTGCTGTACTTCAGCACATTACTGACCCGCTTCCATCAACTGCTCTGGCACCAAACATACGTGCCCATTATACGAACTTACCGCTAGCTGATCCGCATTTCGATACACCTTCAAGTGTCGACATCATCCTAGGCGCTGACATTTTCACACAGATTCTCACGAATGGACCTCGCACCATTATCCAAGGGCAACCCTCAGCACTTAACACTAGGTTAGGTTGGGTCATCATGGGATCTATACCCTACAGTATGCCTCATCAACCGCGCGCATTTATCACTACCTTAGAGTCAATTGATGACAACATGCGACGGTTTTGGGAAGTCGAAGAAGTCACAAATGTGAATCACCTCAGCCCCGAAGATCAACTGTGTGAAGAACTGTTCGCAACCACTACTGATCGTGACGCAACGGGAAGGTATATCGTAGCACTCCCATTTAAGCCGGAAGCTATCCCGCTCAAGTCTAACCGTAACACTGTTCTGGCTAGTTATCATGCGTTAGAAAAACGTTTAAACCGCCAGCCTGAGGTAGCCATACAATATCATCAGTTTATGGCCGAGTATATCGCTCTAGGGCACATGTACCCCGCCCTCAAGGCTTCTGACTATCTTATTCCGCACCATTGCGTATTTAAGGCCACCAGCTCTACTACTAAGCTTAGAGTGGTATTCAACGCGTCATCACCTGATTGCCACGCAAACACCCTGAACCAGCGAATGTTATCCGGTCCTAAACTGCAAAAGGACTTGGCTAATTTAATCATTTCTTTCCGCTTATATACCTACGCTGTCTGCACCGACATCAAGATGATGTACCGTCAAATTTTGGTCCGACCTGAGGATCGTTCTTACCAACACATACTGTACCGTGCTTCACCTCAATCACCGTTAATCGAGTATGAACTTGCTACGGTCACCTATGGCCTAACCCCTTCCGCTTACTTAGCTTTGCGAACGCTTGAACAACTAGTAAAGGATGAGGGAACCCGCTATCCTACAGCCTCCGAAGCAATCCTTCATCAGACCTACGTAGATGACGTCGTCGCTGGAGCTGACACGCCCGAAGCCGCTAAGACGCTAATACAAGAACTTATTGACATTTTCGCTCGCGCCGGCCTGGAACTCAGAAAATGGTCGTCAAATGAACCCTCGCTACTCGCAACGCTACCTTCCTCTCACTTGGAAAATCCGCTGTTGTTTCAAGACGAATCCGCTGCAATTAAAATATTGGGTTTGCAATGGAACCCTTCGTCAGACTCGTTCTCGTATCAAACTCAAACTTTTACGCTGGTGCCCACAAAACGCACCATCTTGTCCTATGTCGCACGCACTTTTGACCCGCTTGGCTTCTTAACGCCTATTACCTTTTGGATTAAGTCTTTTCTTAAACGCTTGTGGTTGGAGAAACTGGACTGGGACCAGCCTCTGCCAACCCCTCTGCTCGATCAATGGGACAGCTTCATTGTCCACTTCGCTTGTTTGTCTGCTATTCAAATTCCTCGCCATGTAGGCACGCGATCAGCCAGTCATCGTATCGTTGGGTTTTGTGATGGTTCCGAATCAGGCTATGCTGCTTCTATCTATTTGAGATCTGAGCTTAACGGGGCCGTCAACACTAGCCTGTTGAAAGCTAAAAGTAAGGTAGCCCCTGTTAAATTGCTTACCATACCTCGTTTGGAACTTTGCGGCGCGGTACTGCTGGCTAAGTTATACAAATCAATTCAACCCGCTCTTGATTTCATTCCAATCGCTAACACTCTCTTCTTTACTGATTCTGAGATAGTACTTCATTGGATTCAGACCCCGCCTCATCAATTGAAAACTTTCGTAGCCAACCGCATCACTGAGATTGTTTCAAGCACACAAATGGATCAATGGTTCCACGTCTCGACTAATGACAACCCCGCAGACGTTGCTTCTCGCGGTTGTCTGCCTGATCAACTTGCCACACACCCGCTTTGGTGGCATGGACCTCCATGGTTATTGCTCTCTCCTACCACTTGGGATCTCACACGACCTAAAGGAACTAACCCAGATCAGACGGAAACAAAGGTTGAAGCTAAAGTTCATTGCACGACTGTTCAAGAACCCAACCGTCTCTTGGAAATGATCGAACAACATTCAAACTTAACCACCCTTCATCATGTCTATGCATACGTATTACGTTTCATTAACAATTGTCGTAACAAGTTCCAAGTTACCAGCCATCCTCACAACACTCGTTATAAGGCGAAGCTCGCAGTGATCAAAACCACTGCCCTTAAACCCACTCTCCAACCGCTTTCAGTGCAAGAACTTGGTAACGCAAAGACTTTGTGCGTTAAATTGGTACAAACCCATGCATTCTCTGACGCCTTGAAAAGACTTCAAGCTGGTATCCGCGTCAACGACAACTTACGCAGCTTAACACCATTTGTCGACCCCTCTGGCTTGATCAGGGTGGGCGGTAGACTTGATCATTCGTCTCTGAGTTATGACTCTAAACACCCGCTTCTGTTACCGAAACACCATCATTACGTCAACCTCATTTGTGACCACTATCATAAACTGGCATTGCATGCCGGACCTCGTACCACTCAAGCCTTGATCAACAGTGAGTTTTGGATCATAGCTTTACGCTCTTTACTTCGACAACGCATCCATGCGTGCATTCGCTGTTTTCGCTTACAAACTAAACCGCAACAGCCTATAATGGCCTCATTACCATCGTCAAGAGTTACACCGTCGCCTCCCTTCTATAGAGTCGGAGTAGATTTTGCAGGACCCTTTGATACCAAGGCCAACCACCTGCGAACCTCTAAGCTATTAAAAGCTTATCTATGCTTGTTTGTATGTATGACAACCAAAGCAGTTCACTTGGAACTCGTAACTGACTTATCTACGGACGCTTTCTTCGCCGCATTTCATCGCTTCACCTCCAGAAGAGGTCTGCCCTCAGAGGTTTATTCTGACAACGGCACGAACTTTACAGGCGCTGCCAATCGACTTGATGAGGTTTACAAATTTCTTGACCGCTCTAATTCTCATATCAAACGTAAACTAGCTGATCAACGCATCATATGGCATTTCAATCCTCCGGCCGCTCCTCATTTTGGGGGACTGTGGGAAGCCGCTGTCAAATCTACCAAGTCATTGCTACACCGCACTGTGGGTAACAACATGTTGACGGCTGAAGAGCTATCCACCTTGTTCATAAGGATAGAGGCTATTTTGAATAGCCGCCCTATTTTCGAAACATCTCCAGACCCCAACGAAGGATCGTCCTTTCTTACTCCCGGACACTTCTTAATTGGACGTCCGTTGCTATCGCTTCCTGAAGAATGTTATACTGAACCTCCGCTTAAATCAAGATGGTCAATGCTACAGCAAATGTCCAACCGCTTCTGGAAAACTTGGTCCACCCAATACCTACACACACAAATTCAACGGCACAAGTGGAATAAGGACTCGGCGCCACTCAAGGAGAATCAAATCGTCTTCATAACTGGTGAACATTCGAACCCTCTTCATTGGCCTATGGGTCGGATCCTCAAATTGCATCCAGGAACAGACCACGTCGATCGGGTAGCTACTGTCAAGACTGCACATGGACAACTGAAGAGACCAGTCAACAAGCTCGTCGGCTTTCCGCTTCATCAATAGTTCTTCACCGCTTTCCTACAGGTTCTTTCTTCGGCGCTCTTGCCCCTTTTGTTTCTTTTGGTTTTCTTCGTTTTCCCTGCCACTTTTTTTTCTTCGGCACCCTCGGTTTCCGGTGCTTTAGTGGTTCTTCGCCCCCTACCCACCTGGCGGATTAAAAACATTCGTTTTGGTGGGCGGTATGTTAAGTACAGGATCCTTAACCTCACTTTCAACAGACCACGTTTGTTTACAATTCTCAATAACCTAGCAATCAGCTGGTGTTTATCACAGTTCAAGTTCCACCGCCTACTAGACTTTCATTGCCGACCAGAATCTAGGATTCTTTTACTGCAAAAGGTAGGTTTTACGATCCAGTCACCAGATGAATCTAGACTATTCATCTATGGTTTTAGACTAATTATCTGATTTAGTCACCTGTTGCTAGCATTTCCGTCTTCTCTCAAGTTACACACTTCTTGCAACATGGCTTTCTAGTGCGGCATTCCTGGTTTCTGTTCAAGTGTTTTAGCCGATTACATCGGGTTTAAACCGCGTCTGATTATTACCCCGCTTACTGATTATGTCCAGTTAATGTTTTAGATGCGTTCTAACTATGAATTAACGATTTTAGCCGCGATAAAACTGTTTGAAACCGCTTTCTTTGTACAAGTGTAATTTGTTAGGTTAGCCGCGTGGTATTTCATTACACCGCAGACAATTAACTCTTTAACCTCGTGTGTGAACTATCAAGTGTTGATTAAAGCTTTTCTGTTGTGACTATTTGAAGTGATTTTACTTTACAATAATCTTAAATGAGTTGTAGTTCATGCCACTCGTCGAGAACCTTCTTTCATCTCTGCTAGACACCAAACAGGCCTGTTTCGTCGAACGACTCACCGCTCTTCAAGAACCTCATACAGTTTGGAATGGTAAGTGGCGTAGGCTTAACTTCACTCATAAAATTGAACTATTTCTTTAATTCACGTTTAGTGTTAAATTTAAATTCAGTGTTTTTTTTCTTATTAATAAAGCAGACCCCATACTGCTCCAACAAAGCGTGGGTGGTCTTCCGGACGTTTTAGTGTAACCGCTAATGATTTGAACTACCCTATTTTCATTTGCTTTCTTTAGTTTTGCTACCAAAACTATACAGGTAGTGTTGTATTAGTAAACCGGAATGTATAACATTAATATGTTATTGCAGAGGTTAAGTTCTTTGTGTGTTTTTACAAAACTTATTCTTCTTTATGTACATAATTTCTGATGTTACTATATGTTTTAGTTTGTTATATATGGTAGATTAGGAGGTGTAAACTGTGAGTCAAATTTTATTGATGATAATTTTAAACATTTCTTTTAATGAAAAATATAATTTTAAGTAAAGGTTAATTTAACCATTATTAAAAGGGTTAATTTACGTTTTTAAAATACAAAAATGTTGAAAATGTCTGTTTCTACTATTACTTGATCAACTAAATCACTGTTATATAGATCAGCTCTTTTTGTAAATGATAATGGCAACATATAAAGCATGAGCAAGGACGTATCACCAGTTTTGAAACTCACTTTTATATATTTAGTTAATTAGAGCTTAGCTAGTGAGAACTATTCACAAAGGTAAATAGTCCCTTGATGTTGTCTCTTTATATCCCAGTGTTCCAATTAAGGAAACTATGTGTATCATAGAGGAGTGGCTCAAAGATAACCTTGAGGCATCTACTATTAAAGAATATCTCCTTCTTTTGAACCTTTGCATGAGTCAGAATAGTTTCCAGTTTAACAACAAGTTTTACAAGCAGAAAAACGCTACCACAATCGGAGACCTTCTGTCTAGTTTCTTGGCTAATTTCTTTATTAGCAGGTCTGAGACTAAAGCTTAGGAGATGATGACATTTTTTCCACGTGTCTGGATCCGGTATGTCGATGATGTGTTTGTTATTTTTGATGGAAAGAAAACCTTGATGAATTTTTTTCGGGATCCTAATGGATTTTTTCCTTCGATAGACTTCACTACGGAGATAGAAGGGAAGAATAGCATTGCCTTTCTTGATGTAATGGTGACGAGAGCAAACTGTAGGCTTTATTTTGATGTTTATAGGAAGCCTACTTAAAGTTTCAGGTACATTCCATACGATTCACACCACCCTAAAGAGCACGAATTAGCGGCATTTCGTAGTATGACACACTGTTTAGTTCATTTCCAACTATCAAGAGAAAACTATTTGAAAGAAATAAACATGATATATGGAATAGCTGAATTTAACGAATTTGGGTTTGATCTGATACGAAGTATCATAAAAAAGCCAAATTAAAGAAAAAACAGATTTTCTAGAACAACCTTACCCAGGAACAAACCAGTAAACAACTAGGTTATGTTAGCTTACAACCCTCCGCTATACAGCTTTGCCAAGAAGTGCCTCATGAAGTAAGGAAGATTTCGAGTATTGGCGGCTTTAGGATGGGGTTTGGATAAAATGCTTGGATCTTGGAAGGACTTCGTAGATAACTGTGAGAAATCGGGGATTTACAGCATTGAATGTAAGATGTGCGATGCGTTGTATATTGACCAAACCCGTATGACTAATAAGACAAGAAGCAGGGAGCACTTTGCTCATTTTAAAAACAACAAAGAGGAATACTCAGCGATGGCCAAGCATTGCCTGGACAATCAGCATTACTGTGTCTGACCATCTTATGTTGTTGAAGCAAGTCACGAGGTACAATACTATGGATGCTTGGGAGACATGGTTTATCAACAAATTTCAAGATGTCTCAGGTACAAAGAGTCGGGACCAGTCCAGGGTCCATCCCTTGTAAATCCAAATTCGGTGTTAATCCGCTAAGCATGTGCTTCATAACAATTTTTTTTCAGATATAATAAGTGTTTAATTAGTTGCTACGGCTACCTTGTAAAAATGTTAAAATATGTGTAATTGTTGATGTTTATTTATCTTGAATTTGTTTTTAGTTTTAATTTTGAATAAACTGTGTTTTTTTTTAGTGAATTGATTATAACGTGTATATTTATGTAATATATGATTGTTATTTTTTAACTGTGTGAGCTTTGTTTAGGATTTGTTTATTAATGATAGTGTGAAATAAGGGGGGAAGTAAAAGAACAAAATATTAATAATAATAGCAGTTATGTGAAATATGTACCCCTCCTGAGTAAGACGTTTTGGGCTATTTAATAGATTAATTTCACTGCTTGATTTGTATTTTTAACTTGCTTGTTTTATTTGACTTGTACGATAGCTTGACAATTTGTTAGTAGTAGCCTGCACTGAGGAAGGCTACTAGTCGCCGAAACTAGTTTGTTGTGTGTGTGTGTGTGTGTGTTTATTAAAAACTAATTCTTTGTGACATTTTGAGTTCAATATTTTGACTTTAATCATTTTTATATATTTAGTCCAGTAATTAACAAGAATAATTCTTTAGTTGCTTCTTACGTTAAAACTTTAATTTTATTTTTCACCATGTTTTGGCGCAGATTTTTTAAAAATTTATAAGTATAAAATTCTTTATGTTAATTTAATACTAAATAAATAATTTTAAGTACAATAAATAAAATAGAATTAATGTAAAATATCCATGCTGTATAAAGTTGTATTTTAATTAACGTTTAAATCATAAAATAAACAAATACATATATAATAGACATGTGGAAGTGACCACATGCTGTCAACACATGGTTGCAGTACTTTTGAGGTGTGCAGCGGCATTTCCTGAATGGTTTATTTGCAAATGACGATTCTATAATAAACAAATGATCATCTTCTTTGTATGATGAGTTTTCTTTATATAAAAGATAATTCAAGAATGGTCACTGCTTAGCAAAGCTGCTTTATTCTAAAGTACTTTCTCATTAATTACAAAATTAAAAGAAATGTTTGTAAAGAAGAGAAAACTGTAATGAAATAAAAGTAATAGCAGAGAAATGCGTTACAGTTAGAAAGAGCGGAATATAGAACTTTGAGCTCATGAATTTTGTAAGTCATGAATGCACTGTAATTTTAATGGAAAACTGTGAACAGAATACGCGACCAAAAAATTGCTGTGATAAGTTTAAAAACAACTATTGATAATAAATAACTTTGTATTGTGAGAAACGAATGTCTTAAATCCTAACAAGTTTTCACTTGCTATTAGTAATTTCTCTCTCTCTATCTCTCTTACTCTTTTCTTATTTTTCTCTCTGTAACATATTTGTAACCTTATATATATATATATATATATATATATATATATATATAAAGAAATAAAACAATTTACAAATACAAATATAATTTATTGAATTTACAATTCAAAGCTTTTCGTTGGCAAACAGTACCAACACCCTCAGGAACATTTCTACTAGAGTATTCCTGATGATGTTGGTACTGTTTGCCAACGAAAAGCTTTGAAATATAAATTCAATAAATTATACTTGTATTTGTAAATTGTTTCATTTCTCTATTAATACACAAGAATACATGTTATAGTATATATATATATATATATACATATATATATATATATATTAAAAACAACATAGGTTATTCAAATACAAGAATATTTATTAATTTATATTCAAAGCTTTTCGTTGGTAAACAGTACCAACATCATCAGGAATGAAAATTACAATAATGACATTATTAATGGGTTATCTTGGTTAAAAAATAAATTAATCGTTTTTTAAAGAATAGTTCATAAAATAATATGATAGAATATTATGAAGGCACTGCCCAGCTGAACAAAAATTATTTATAACCTGGTCCGGCCTTGTCTTATGTTTCAGTTATTTAAATTAGGAATGTTGTCCACATTGTTTGTCTGCGATTATAATGGAATATAAAGCGCGACGCATTAAGGTGAGTAAAAAACCTGTTTACATTTAATGGTTAAAGACAGTTTTGAATAGAATTAGTTCTTTGAGCTTTAGAAGTTATGTTTGTTTAGTTGTATTAAAACACAATTACCATATAATTAGCTAAATATCTACTAACAAGTTACACCGTAGCCTAAGTTAATTTTGTAACCTCTAAGATCCCCCTATTACATTTCTCTCTATCTCTCTCTACTTACACTTTAAGCGCACCATCAGACTATTATTGAACAATTGCATTATGGTAGTATTTCTAGCTAGTATTTCTAAATGTTTTAAACTATTTAAATAAACACTTCAACATCAAAACCTACAGTTTAACGTAATCAAGTGCAGTATCAATTTTCTTAATTAAAAAAAATATCTGTTCCATATTTGTGTGTGTGTGTGTGTGTGTGTGTGTGTGTGTGTGTGTGTATGCGTGTGTGTGTGTGTATGTGTGTGTGTGTGTGTGTGTGTGTGTGTGTGTGTGTGTGTGTGTGTATGTGTGTGTGTATGTGTGTTTGTGAATGTGTGTGTGTGTGTGTGTGTGTGTGTGTGTGTTTATTGGGTATTTTTGAAACTTTTGTCCATGTATTTTAAGTGGAAAATATGTTTAAGGTCTAAGTGTTAAAAAAAAGTATTAGCGAATATTGTGGGAGGTGAAAAGGGATAGCCAACTAATTGCAAAGTACATTACAGTTTGAGAACGGAAATGAAAGAATTTTCTGCTTTCCGAGGGCACGAATACACTGTAAAGATTCATACCGGTGACATACTGTTATTAGAAACGAGTGAAAAAATAAGGATGAAATTGTATTCCTTTAAATGCGTGTAGAAGTAAAGGTAATGAAAACTAAATTAGATTCAGGGAAGAATGCTTTTTGTCTTTACAGGAATTTCCTCCATCTGTCTCTATTTCTCTCTCTCTTTAGCGATGGTTTTAATGAATTTACTCTTACCTGCTAAGCAAATGCTAAACAACCTTTTCCATAAATATAACGCAAAATAATTACCCCCATTAGACGTAAGGGAGAGATTTGTCTCTTGTGCAAGGATTGATGCTGTTAGTTTTAGATGTGATGCCAGCTTACTTAGAAGCTATACAAATCGTCTTCCTTCCATTCTTAAGAAAAAAGTTTCCTAAACATATGTTGAAATAAGCCTGTTGGTAAATTTGCTGGTTACAAAATGTAAAAATTCACTCCATGATTTAGCTGGTCACTCGGAAGCTGGCGATCGATCGATAGAAAACCTATACTATCCCTATTTGATTGGTTAACACAAACATTGGATTTTGTAGTGCGTGTTGCATCAAAATCCACCGCTAAGAAATTGCAGGAATTGCGGACGTTTAGAAAACTACTAAAAGAATTTTTTTCAGTCTTTCTTGTGAATGATGCTTAATATGACAAATCAAAACAAATAATATTTATAGATACCATTTGACCTCGTCAAATACTGTCAAATACATTATTGCAATGTAAATACTGTACCTAATATTATATTACTCATTGTTTCAAATTAAACTCAAATATACTACATTTTCCTACTCGTTTCACAAAGGAAATAAATGTGATTTTTCTCTTCTTCATACCACTCTGGTTGTAATTAATTTTATAATTCCACAGCATCAGATACGCCGTTTGAATTCTCGTTCGGCTCTTCAGCTTTTTCACTGTCGCCATTCAGACGATGATAAAACTCTCAGTGCTGTCAATAGCTGGCTCCTTTGCGATATGCTCATCTTCCGTCCTTCTAATGTACTTAGATTGTGCCTTCCCGTCTTCTGAAGTTATTGAATGAAATTTATCTTCAATTTATCCTAACTAACTCAAAATTTATGTAAGTAAAATATTAATTGGATGTCTATTACATTCACTATGAGAGAAATAATTGGAAATTTAAAAAAAAAACTATATGAACTCACTATAATTACTAAACCTATGTAATAATGCACTTTACAAAAGGTGCTTCCTATACTCTTCCCCTCGCCTATTCTAGCCCTTCGAAGTCACGTGCCGGCTTACATGTGACAGCTATACCACTGGCGTTAGTAGGCTTAATGGCAAACATGGTGTAATCAAGACTTGTGTTGTCGTCTAAACAAAAATTTAGAATTCCCCTTTCTAAAAAGGAATTTTAAACAACAATCCTACCTCGGTCGCTAACGATGAACATAGGTATATGTAAAACAAAGACTTTAAATAATTTACGAATGAATGCAAAAAAAAATTACTTTGAGTTGTCAGGCAAGACGTTCCCTATTAACTTTGTTTTGGGAGAATAGACGTTTTAGGTGTAACTACTTTTACATAAATTTCTGGTTCTTGTGTAAGTGATTATATCTATGACAGAACAACGAGGATCTTAGATACTTGTCTCTCTCTCTCTCTCTCTCTCTCTCCCTCCCTCCCTCTCCCTCCCTCCCTCCTTCTCCCTCCCTCCCTTCCTCTCCCTCCCTCCCTCTCCCTCCCTCCCTCTCTCTCTCTCTCTCTCTTTCTCCATCTATCTTTCTATCTATATATTTATATGTATTACATATGTTCCAACTATGGTCAATAATTCTAGAATATAACACTATGCTGATAAGCTCCCTCTGGCTGATTTCATCGAACAAGGTGAAATCTCACCTGAGTTTATGCTTAATTTTTAGTTATTATAATAACTTATTTAAATATTATTTTAAATTTAATAATTAAATTGGGTTTAAAGAGAAAAAAATTAGCCGCTCAAACATTGTTTTGGTTCTCTAAAATGTTTAGGACAAAAATGTGTGATACTTTTGAACAAGGTAGATTTCACAATAGAAAAGTATAATTAAATTAATAGAGATCATGAAGAAAGATAAAAAACTCCTTTTCCCTCATTTCAAATTGAAATACATCAATTAGGAATAAATCCTGAAACAAAGTATACCCAAAGTAAAGTATTATGTAACGGTAAAGTTAAAACAGTTGACGCTAAATCTCACTATACAGTACTTTATTAAAACATCCCATTAGTTTTTGAATGAACGGACTAGTTTCGATGACGACATCACCTTCATCGGTTTTTGGCTACTACCGAGTAGCACTGAGAGTTGCGTTCAAGCACTGATGAAGGTGACATTGTCGTCGAAACTATGTTTTAATAAAATATTATGGGGTGAGATTTATAGTAAATTTTTTAATTTGTACCATTGTGAATTGCTTTCACTAGCTAAGGTCTAAATAACCTAAAAGTATCATACACTTTTGTTATTGCTGTTGTAGTTGTTAACCTAATTCCTGGCATGAATAAATTCCAAACTAAACAATCTAGATTATTGCAACTTTTAATTCTAGTATCAAAAGTAAAACATTTGTTAATTAATAATTTTTAGTGTAATAAATTATTTATGTTTTAGTTATAATAAAAGATATTTTAAAAACAAATGTAATTAAGAACACACAAGCGTAATTATAATTAATATAGGTTTATAAACCCTTAGTTACAAAGTAAGATAGCTGCACAACGCTAACAAACGTTGCGTAAGGTACTGTACTTCGAAGTTAAAGGGTTTGTAATTGCTTATTTGTTATAAAATGTAAAATTTAATTATCGTGAAAAACTCAATAAAAGTATACAATTAACTACTTAACCTTCAAAGTTTTATTACAAAATATTTCTTTCATATTTTGAATTTTTTGTTGCAGTTTTATTAAGAACAAAATACGGTTACAACGCCAACGAAATAAGCGATGATTTATTTGTAATTCTTTAGTATCTTGTCAACATATAAATTATGTTGAGAAATAAAAATCCTGTTCCTATGTGTTAGATACGGGAGCGTATTTGGAGAAATTTAACTAAGGGGAAATGGATCGGGTACTCTTTTGGGAATATTTTTGCTAAATACACATCTAAAGATAAAGCCCAACTTTCTTTTATTAATAAGTATTATAACTTGCATTTTGTAGATAAACCGTATTCAACTCATAGGCCCCATTTCTATATTTAAATTAATTTTATTCGTAACAAGTCTAAGAAACACTGGGATACGTCTTTCCAAGACTAAGACAAATTTTGCAAGAGATTCCTTACTATATGCTTAACATATAATATTTTGAAATATTTCGAAAGAACGCCATTTTTAGTGGAACTTTACTACTAATAAAAACTATTTAGTTTTTAAACCCAAACGAATATTTCGTATAATCCTTTACGTCTGTAATATAACTGCACAAAATAATTTTTTTTTTAATTTATGAAGAGAATCAAGTAATACTTGATTAAAAAAAGCCACAACATCAATTTGGTTTCCTATAAAAACATGACACGTTTCCACAACATAAATAATAACTCGAACCACGACCCTCGTACACGGCCCTCGTACACACTCAACTCCAACTGCATAGGAAGGCAGTGATCAGCTGTACAATAACACGTAATATCAGCTGGCCCAGTATTTCTAAAGACTTAGTATTACATAAATTTAGTCACGTTATAACACATTGTCTTTATTTTTTTCGTTGATTCTAATTGAATTGCTCTATAATTTCAGTGGTTTGCATCTAACACAAAGCGTGACGTAGACTATTAAGTAAAACACCTGTTTGCATTTAATGCTTAAATACAGCTACGAATATAATGTAAATTTTTAGTTTTAACAATCGGAAATTTCGTCTTTTTTATTAAAGGAAATACTTGCATTCCTGTCTCTCTCTCCCCCCTCTCTCCCCCCTCCCCCCTAAAGAGAAATGGTAAACTAGCCTTCATTTAGTGGCCGTTGGCTAGACTTCATGAGTTTCAAACATTGGCAGACTAATAAGATGTTTGAACATTTTATGGATTTTGCTTTCGATATAATATATTATTTAAGTTGCTTTTAATTGAATACTATTACATTGGAAGCAGAAGTGTCAATTACAGGAGTAGAACCAAGCTCCTGGCGGATAAAGAATTTATCTGCGTGCTTTATCTTGCAAATATTCAAAGCTTGTAAAGAAAAATGTTTCGAATAAATTATTATTCAACATTTGTAAAATAGTAACTAAGGTGTAGCGTAAGGAATAGACTTTATTTAAGGGCAAGGAAGAAGTCTGTCGCATTAAAGCAAAAACTAAAACAATACTGACTTTAAATTTAAATTCACAAGGTTCTAATGTAAAAGTATATAGAAATTTTTCAATATAAAATGTATTTTCCAACTTTACTACAATTCTTTAGGTACTAACAAAATGTGTTTTAGCTGTACTTATGTTGAGTTTCATTCCGTTAAATCCAGACGGAGTAGTTTCCACTAAAATTCTAATAAAGGTGATTTTTAAAATAATTTATTTTGTGAAAGGAATACGCATGAACGGATCCTACTATTTTTTAATTTTTACAGCAGGTCCGATAGAAAGAGTTTTAAATTAGAGAAATGCAGATAACGAATAGTAGGAATTGGATGAAAACAGATTAAGGGTACATCCCGTACCTTCTTGTGTTGTCCCAAGGGACACGCGGTACTTTTGGATCTTGCTCTTGTGTAAACGTGATAGGAGTTACTGTTTAAGTAAAATGTTAAAAGACTAAAGTCAAAAGGAGCTCCAACATATAATTAAATTAATTAATTAAACACATAATAATAAATGCTATAATCATTTGCATTGTTTCATAGTTTATACTTAAAACAAAACTGTTTATACTGCGAAAACAATTAGGCCTTATCCAGACAATTATGTTTGGGTATAAATTTAACCTCATGTCAATGTTTTAATTAGTTGAAATTATTGTATATTTAAATAAAATTTCTCATAATAATTTAACTATTGAAAATAAATCGATTGGAGTTTGCCTTGTGAAATATATAAACAATATTATATTGTGTACGATGAATTAGTAATATATCGTACGATAGTGAATATTATTATGGTTATAATAATGTATGATATACAATAGATACCATAGGCATCCTCTATCATGTGTTTGTATTACGTCGAACAATATTTATTCCGCTACAATCGACTAAAATTTAAAGCTTTTAATAAGTTAATTAATTACTTGCCGAAGCCATAGAGTAATTAAATTTATGGTAAACAAAGCGATACAAAACATTTTCATTGCACTAGTCGACCTTCGTCAGTATCTTGATCAAATTGGTTGACCGCTTGGTAACGTTGTTTGATTGGTTAGCAGAGGTTTTAAAAGGCAGGTTTTCCAATATAAGGTCGGATGTTTATTTCGATTGTTCATTTAATATGATTTTGTTTTGTGTGTGGGTGTCTTGGTTCCATATTGCTTTACGTCCCGAGAGATGGTGCCAGATTGAGAAGGCCTACATGCTCATATCATTGTGTTTGCCAGTCATAGAAGATGTCAATGCACTTTTTTAATTAAATGGTTTATATCTTTTTTTCGATGGTAGTTTATTTAATAGAGTCAAACCTTTAGCAGAGTATGGCTTACCTTTCGTCATTTCGAACTTAACTTATTGTGAAAGCGGCCACAATGGAATATGTTCAACAAGTCGCTTTAATTTGTACAAAAACATGAAATTAAAATACATTTACGTGTTATGGTTTGTATTTTGATGGAATTAACAACCAAACCTAAATCAAGTATCTGATATTACAGATAAGACATTTATTATGATCATAGGAAAATAAATTAGGAAGTACACTTAATTTTGAAACAATACGGGAATAGATTTTAGAATAGAGTATTCCCGGCATTTACGGGAATAGTATATGGTCAGCTGTTAATCAGCTTTTGCCATTCCACAAACCGCTGTGGGGGATTTATCTGGTTCTGTGGGTTATTTAAAACGTTTCCGCTTTCAGTAGCCTACTAAGCAAATACAGTTTATTGATCAGAGCTTACGAAAGTTTCTTGCCATTGTTTCAAAATTTTAAAATTTTTTTTTTCATAGTTAGGCTATTAGTAGTTAGTTTCAGATTTATTAAAATTACTACAAAATGCAACCTTTGATGATTTTTGTCTTAAATATTTAGCAGAATAAATGTTATCTAGAATCAGGAGTTTTAATAATTTATAATTGATTAACATTTGTAAATAAATATTTTGTTAAAAGTGTTTTTTAGTGTTGCTATATAGAATTATGAATAACTTTTGTTTAGCAATAGCAGGTCGTTTCGCAAAACGGCTTAGTAGTGCGTAGACACCTCTCTTCCCAGTAGACAGGTCTACTCCCGGAAGCAACCACTTCCTCTCGATCGCCTTATTTTTCCTTATTTCCAGTCCCAGGGGATCATTATACCCATTCCTTACTCATATTTATTTCTATATATCCTTGTTCATTTATCTGGGAAAAACGTTGTAATGGGTAAACACCTTTTCACCTCCAACAAAGAGTTAGTTAACTCCAAGAAGCAACCACTCCCTCGCGATCGCCTTATTTCCAGTCCCAGGGGATCATTATACCCATCATTACACCCATTCCTTACTCATATTTATTTCTATACATCCTTCTTCTTTTATTTGGAAAAAAAGGTTGTAATGGGTAAACACCTTTTCACCTCCAACAGAGAGTAAGTTTACTCCAAGAAGCAACCAATCACTCGCGATAGCATTATTTTTCCTTGTTTCCATTCCCAGGGGATCATTAAGCCAATTCCTTTCTCTTATTTATTTTTATATATCCTTCCTAATATTTTCGACAAAGGGTTGTAATGGGTAAACACCTTTTTACCGGCGACAGAGAGCTCGTATACTCCAGAAAGCAACCGCTACCTCGCGATCACATTAATTTTCCTTATTTCCAATCCCAGGGGATCATTAAGCCAATTCCTTTGTCTTATTTATTTTTATATATCCTTCCTAATATTTTCGACAAAGGGTTGTAATGGGTAAACACCTTTTTACCTCCGACAGAGAGTATGTTTACTCCAGTAAGCAACCACTCCCACACGATCGCATTATTTTCCATTATTTCCAGTCCAAGTGGATCATTACGTCAATTTATCTAATTCCCTTTGTCCTTCTTGAGCTTTATTTTTACAAAGAAATTTAGGAAAATCCTTTTATTACACAGTTACAGAGTAGGTCCACTACAGGTGCTTAAGTTAATGCCATTATCCCCTGTTTTACATTTTACCTGGAGTTTTCCTGCCACTGTCGTAAACCTAAGAAAGAGCTATGTAATTTAGGTAAATTTATATTTCATGTTGTGAAATACAGTAAAACCCAATGTTATCTGGAATTATCTTTGCAAATTGCACAGAATTACTCCCTGTAAAAACTGTTAGAGCAAATATAAAGCCAAATATAAAGCGACGTCACGATTCGTTTTATAAATTGTAACTCGATTGGCCGCGACTTCACGGTCATAAATATATTTCAAAATTAAATGAAGTATTCTGAAAATTTAAAATTTACGTTGACGTTTGAGACAAAAAGACTGAACTAGTGGAAATATGTTTCCCTCCAAGTATTAAACTTAAGGTATATATAGGAAAGTAATATAACTGGTTATATGAGCATTATTAAACGGACTGATTGGGCCTTATCTATAAAGTCGCCATTTAAGTATATCTTGTACAACATATAGCATATGTGCCTTGTAGAGACTCCGGTCACGTAACCGAACCTATCAGGCATAAGTATGGCGATAAATTTCATGTTTCATGTTTGGGGCAAGGAGGTAACGTTTGATTTCTAACGTGTTGTATTTAAGAAAGAATTTATAGTTGTTGGTATATCCAAGATAATTAAATAACAACAATTTACAAAAGTGAAAAATTATATTTTTCGTCATAATACTACATACCCAAATACAAGAACAGAGTGAAAGAGAGATTTAATGAGAGAGAGAGAGAGAAAGAGATGGATGGAGGTCGAGAGAGAGATTGAGAATAAGAGAGAGAAAGACTGATTGAAGATAGAAAGAAGGATAGAGGTAGAAGGAAACAGAAATTGAAAAGGGGAGAAAAAGAGATTCAGTTCTGAAGAGAAGGTGGAGAGAGGGGAAGAGAGAGACAGAGAGAGAGAGAGAGGAGAGAGAGTGAGAGAGAGAGAGAGTAGGAGAGGCTGGGTGGTGGAGCGATTAAAAATGGAAGAAAACAAGAAGAAGAGTGATACCTCTTTCTCTATAGAGATAGACGAAGGAAGGTGACACAGTGAGAGAAGCTGTGTGGGATGAGACATAGATAGACAGTGAAAGATAGTGTAAGAAAGAGAGAGTGTAGGAAAGAATGGAATGAGGATAGGTTAATAGTGAGAGGAAAAAAACGTGACAGAGATTCTATCTCTTTTTAGAAATGAGAAATAGAGAGTGAAAGAGAGCCTGAAATGGAAGAGACTGAGAGTGAGAAAGATAGATTTTTAATTGCTCAATCTGTTTAAAATAACTGTTCAGCAACATATACACTTTCCTATAACCGATAGAGTTAAAAGTCAATAAAAGGTTAAAAATTAAATAAACGTAAACTATTTATATTATTAATAATAATAATAACATACGAGTCTAATAACTCCATAGTATTTATTATTACTATAACATTATTGCCGTCCACAAAGATTAACGCAATTCCGAGTAAACCACTGCAAACTTTACTTTCTACAGAATTAGAGGCCTAGTTTGTAATACAAATATTAATAATAAAAAGCTGACTGTAAGCTGACTGTAGCTTTACATTGCTGCAGTACAATCGTGCACCTGAATGTAAAGCAATAAGAAAATCTGGAGAGTGATAGGAAAGGGCAAAGCTTTGGGACAACAAGCTACTCCTATAATAAAATCCTGGTCTCCCGTAGCAATTCCCTCCTATTTTCACGTTGTTTCCTTGTTTACAGCTGAATGTTGAAAAGGAATAAACAGGTAAATTGAGTCTACAGCACCGAACCGCCCCAGTACTCTTGTCGTTCTCTTGCATTATTCAGATCTGGCAGTTGACTCTCCCTCCTACCGCGTAAGGTAAAGCGAAACTTCTGTACTTTCATTTCCTAAAGGAAGAAAGTTAATTCTCTAGAATTTCATTTTCTCTGTGAACTTGACAATAATACTTTTTAATAAAGAAATAAACACACTCTCTAGCTACATTTGTTTATTCATTAACTCTATCTGAGCCTCAGTTGCTAGTAGAGACATCTCTTTTCCCCGAGTAGCGAATAGACATTCCTCTCTGCTCAGGTAGCTCGTAAGTGCATCTACTTGCCCCAGGTAGCGTTTAGACACATCTCTTTATCCGTTAGAGCGGATATACATTTACCTTTGCCCCAGGTAGTGGGTAGATATATTTCTTTACCTCGAGTAGCGGGTAGGCATGTCTCTTTTCTCTGGGTAGTGGGTGTACACTGGACACCTGTTTTCAAACCAGCTAGCAAACAAACACATCTCTTCATCCTTGGTAGAGAGTAGAGAGTTCTTTATACTCCGATTAGGACAGGAATATATTTGGTAAGTAATCTTTACCAGCTACGCCATATTCTCTCCCTTTTACAGCAATGGAAATATGAAGTCCGTCATTTATTCCTACGTTATTACGTCAAGCCTTTTTTTCTATGACGCGATAGAGAGTAAAAGAGTTTCACGTACGAGACCCTGAACTTGTGATGTCATAATATCTGCAGTCTATCCTCTACCAGGCTTTTTATGTCATTATCTTGACCTTACTGCACTCATAATCTTTCCCATTCTTTGTAAGCAATAATAATCAATATGGCTAATCGCAAGAAAACTACAAAACTGCAAACTCTGAGTATAGCTAAGTTTTACACACACACACACACACACACACACGCGCGCGCGCGCGCACGCACATACGCAACTAAACGTTACGTCCACTAGATTTTGTGTCTTAAATTTACTTCATAGGATCCACATATTCCTTTTCCAAAGTTTTACTTTCTTGTTTAAAATAGTTCTGTCATAACTCAACATAATTTACTTTGCAATTTTTGTAATGAAAAATTCAGTGTCATTTTTGTAATGCTCTATCTATTTTAAAATCTGTATAAAATTGTTAAACAATTTCGAAAATTAATTATTTTCTTTAATATACCCGTTTTCCGGGTAAACCTCTACTCTAAAAAGTTACGTTATTAAACAGCAATATTTCATGGCTTCAACAAAGTGATAATCAGTTAGAACTTATTTCACCAAAATTTAAAATGTGTTTTCTACTATATACTATTATATTATATTTGCATTTTACTACATTGACTTTTAAATTTTTATTCATTCATTTTATGTCCAAAACTATATTTTACATTACTTTTAACTTTCAAAAACCTATTTCCAAACATTTTAATTTGTAAATTTTCAATCTACAAAGGGAGTGTTCCCCATTTAAACTTGAGGTAGCTACCACCAACTGACGCTTTTCCCTCCACTTTCTTTCTGAAACAAAGCCACTCCTTTTAAAGCCTTTTTCAAATTTTGAAAATTTATTAAAATTTAAACTTTAAAATTTCATAGTTTCCAGAAAATTCCAAATAATTTTTAATAATTTATTTGTGAGAGAGAGAGAGAAGCTAAACTCTGATCTATCCGGAGTTAAGTCCTTCCTGGTACGTCGTTGGCTTGATGTCATCTCTCCCCTCTTTTTTGGCTGGCCATCTTGGATGTTGGACTCGTCCAAAACTAGCGTCACTTTCATTGTTCCCATGTTGTCGAGATGTCATCACTTCCTCTTTTTTGGCTGGCCATCTTGGATGTTGGACTCGCTCAAAACTAGCGTCACCTTCATTGTTCCCATCTTGTCGTGATGTCCGAAATAAAACAATACGCTTTTTTGCGCGGAATTATAAATCTTTATTTATATTTTTAATTTAAAGTCCTGGATATAGTCTTTTAATACGCCTTTAACACTGTCTCTATAATTTTCGAAATTAATTTTACTCCCGGTTTTTATCTACTCTTCATTTCACGTTACACTGTTTAAAAGTAAATTTTATAAGTGAATTTGGCTACTTCTTACTCTAAATTGCTTAACCACTAAAATTTTAGGCACTGTTCATTTTTTTAATATTAGCAGTCTCAAACCAACTTTTATTCGACCTAATTTTCTGCAAGAAATTTCCTTGAGTACGCTACGACATTGCTAACAAAAACCACTTTTGGAGAGTTTCCTCCCCAAAAGGGTTTTAAAACACACGGCATTACATTTAAGCGATATCACTCTCGCTCGTAGCCCTGCATTTTTTCAATTAACCTATCGGTTTGAAACACTCTTAGAGTTGAACAAAACGGAGCGCACTCGCACACGGCCACTCTCTTCGATGTCCCAAGTTACCCTCTCAAACCTTTGTAAGATCTCAGGCGTTGTAAACAACTCCCGGCTGCCTTGGACCAATAAAGAGTCTCCAAAACTTGGTGTGACCAGACGCTTTGTCTAGCTTACGTCCGGCTTGCGGTTCCCACGATCTGTCACTCTGTTGTCGAAATATTCACTATTTTTGAAATTGTACTTCAACTCCTTCGGGAGGCTCCGTATCTCGTTTTTCGTCTCTTCACTTTGTTCTTGTTTCTTCATTTTGCGTCCCCTCTAGGTCTCTCTAGGTGGATTTTAAATCCCCTCTTGCAAATCTGGAAAAAATCCCCATATCCCGAAAATGGCTCTATTTCTATCCCTTAAACTCGTTAAATTAAAATTACATTAGGCCTAAGGCATTTTTGATTAGTTTTAGCTTCGTTGTGTTGACTGCAAAACCTCTTAAAATTTATGGAATTTACAATTGCACTTGCAAAGGTAAAATGTGAAATTTTAGACCGTTGCAGTACACGCACTTGAAAGCGCAAGCATATACACACACGCACACACATACACACACACACACACACAAATGATGTCACGCATGTGTCCTTCTCCACTTCGGTGGCACGCAACAACTCTGTCCATGAAATTCACTTTTGACTGTTCTACTACAGTCACTCGGAGTACATACATTTCTCTTCTTTAATCATGCTAGGGTTTTCTGAACCCCAGATACGGCAGTTCTGTTTGTTAACGAATCCATTGAAGTAGAAGTGAACTTCATCACTGAAGATGATTTGGTTTGCGAAACTGTCATCCTCCTGCCGCGTTCTCAATACCCAGTCAACAAACTCGACTCTTTTGGGGATCTGCCACTTTCAAATGTTCCGTCAACTAAATTTTATACGGATGATAATGGAGATCGTACCGAATAATTATCTGTACAAAAAAACATCTTAAACCCAATTTTTGAGAACGGCGACGTATTGACTTCCCTAAGATAACAGCGAAACCGACACTAACCAACGAAATGTGGTAAGTTCAGCCCGGACACAAATAGGAGTATATTTGTTAATGTGAATTGAAAATTCGTCTTCAAAGTGGAGAATCTTTCAGATTTATCTTTGCGAAACTAGCTACATTTGTACAGTCACTTAACTTATATAGTTTCTAACGTTGTCATCTGAACGTTATTAAAGAGGAGGTCAATTTGTGGTACATTATTATTACCTTATAAAAGTAGTTATTGAAGATAGAATTATTAGAACTTTTGAATCAAGGATATAGTAAGCTTTAGCTTGAAATAAATATGTAGGTGGCAGAGATTATATCTCTGTATAAATAAACGTAACAAGAACTACTCCTCATGTCACGGAATTTGAGAGACATCTTTGTAGTTTTTGTACCACACTGTTGACCTGTTTGTAACGGCACCATTTCGTGGATTAAACATTCCGTAGCTAACGACGTTTCTTTACAAAGGAAACACTGTCACAATGAAGCGCAGCCACTCGGTGGTTAGACAAAACTAATTAAGCCATTTCTAAAAGACTTCTTTATGCATTGTTCAGGAAACGAGAAAATGACGTCACTCATTCAGGACACGTTGTACGTCCGGAACGAAGTTCTTTCGTTCTTAATGTTTGGAAAACTCTATTATCTAATCACAAATTTATAATTGCATTCGAAAATATTTAAAATTTATATTTTGTAATGAAATATAACAATATTAGAATTGTAAACACAGTTTTTCTTTGAGATACTTTAGGATAATTATTTGCATAGTGAGTCTGAGGAAAATGTATTTGATACTTGTATCGTAATTTACAAGGTGAATAACGATTCCGTTTAGGACAAAAGTCTTATAATAATAACAAAAATTCTCATCGTCATTATGACGTGTCATTTCTGTCGTGTGAGAAATCTGATTTATCCTGTTTTGAAATATTATCCTCTTGACATATCTTACTACTGTCCTTACAAGTCTCATTGCCCTGAGTCTTCGACTTGAATGTTGCTACAGATCGCTTTCATATCTCTCTTCTGCATTACTAATTTCGTTTTCCTATTAGTTCTGTGTTGTTTACTTCCTTCTTGATGCCACTATTGTATCTTATTTCAATAAACATATAAATCTAATTTACATTATTGTTAATATAATTTACATAATTAAAAAACCTCATTTAAAATTATTAAACTAAGCATAATAATTGTTAACTTGGTGACTGAAAAAACCTGTCTCGAGTTCACAACCACTCTTTATCAACTTTTCGAAGATTTCCATGGCCGTCCGTCCTAGTATCACTACAGCAGCAGCGAATATGTGTTACTGTGGTGGCAGCATTTAGATCGCTTTTCTTTCTAGTCTTTTCTATATGATGGCGTTTTAATCTCCTATTATTTCTTCCAGACTTTCCCTTTCTTATGATTTTACTCTGTCTTTGTAACAAATCTGCTCTTAGAAGTTAAACTAAAAAAATGCCTCATACATTGTTGTTTTTTAGCCCCAACAGCTTTATTTTCTATCGTTATACATTCGGAAGAACAACTAGAATCAGGCTATAACTTGGTAACTATGACGTCACTTCGCCACTACTCTATAACATAAGCTGCAAATATCCCCGGCATGTACTCTCTCTGTATTTATCTGCTTAGCAATCATTTGTTCTATGACTTTTAAACCGTCCTCGGCTGCTTTATATTTTTACGTCCTTCTGTATTAAACTATTAATATTGCCTAATTGTTAGAAGAATCGTATTTAATAAAGTGGCTTCAGTAAAAGTGAATTCAAAACAAAAAAGCCCCCCCCCCCCGCAATGGGATATGTCAGTAACAAGATACCGTGTCCTTGATGTCGCGTGTTTGATGTCCGTTTTGGTTGATTTATTTCATTGTTTGTCTCATTGATTCACGCGCCTAAAGGTGCATTCTAAGGAATCCTCTCCCGGGAGACTGGAATTCTCTTCATTGTATCACTGATGTTCACTTATAGTTTCATTGTATCTTTAGTTCACGTAGCTGTGTATGTTATACAAGTCACAATCTCTATTTATTACTTAGATATACTTAAAATATTAGTGTTTTCCTGAATTAGAGTCTGAATGTGTACTTCAATTCACACTTCTTGAGCAAACCGTTCCCTTGCGAAGCCTGTAGGTCCCTATTTATAGAGTGTTGTTCAGTTTACTGCTGAATGTGCGAAAGGATACGAGCTCTAAATTGAAGAACATCGTCCAATCCGTCTCTCGTCGATAACATCTTTTATTTAAAGCCACACTGGTTCCTTCATCGACATGTATAGCAAATAGGAAATTTGTTTAACTGGTGGTGTATCTACTTATTTTAGAAGTGTTTTCATTAAACAAATTGATTCTCTTTTCGAATTTTAAATTTTATGCTTATCTTGAAAATAAAAATGGGTAAAACAAGAATAATAAGATCACTATCACCACTCAGTTACTTTGCCTCAGGTTTACATTTTTACCTCACAATCTCTGACATTTGGTTATAATTTTTGTTATAGTTGAACGTTTAAAAATTGTACATAATAAAATTTCTATTTATAAAAAATTGTATTTTTATACGTATGAAAATGATAAAGAGTGTTTGTTATAAAGTATTTAATATGTAGAAGGGTAACTTGAAAGGCTTAAATATTGTTATGTTAATTTTCTCTATGGTTTAAAATCAAACCAAACCCATCCCTTTGCTTATTTATGAAACCACGTTTGATTTCAAAATATGACCTTTTATTGTAGGTCTGTAATACATTTAAACGTTGTTGATTTGGGCGAGCTTATTTTGACGTAATTCAACCTTTCTTAACGATGTAAGACATTTTGGAGCCAGATATGGCTCTCAGACGAATTCTTTTATTTTGTGTCTTCCAATTAGTTCCAGAAATTTACGCCCAGGCTAATGCAATGCATCCCTGATATTTTCGTTATTTGTTAATAGCTCTCCTTTTTGTGGAAGATTGTGATTTATTAGATTAAATATAAAGCAATTTTACAAACCTTTTCTATATAATTTTTCTGAGACTTTCAAGCGGCCATAGAGGGGTAAAATATTACTCACTGCAAAAGTAAACAATTAGTTTTTTATTTTTGCGTTTCCTCGAAAACTAGATTATAATGGTGAATATTTTACAGAAAGAAATATTTACGCGTGTAAATATTTAACGCGTCAATTATTTAATTTTAAATTACTGGGGCGAGTAGATATTGAATGTAAATAGTGACATAGCACCAAGCACATATGATTCAAACTGTATAATAAATAACGCCTTCTTATGTGGAACGGGGAAGAGATGTATGGGAACAAGAAGTAAGAGACGGGATGCAATCTGGGGAAATTACTCGTAAAGCTATAGGGAAATTTAAATAAAAATAATGATAGGACTGCAATCAAAATATTTGTCTATTAGATTATTTACATGGCAAAGAGTGAAAATAGAAGCCGCACTCTAAAATGTGCGAGGAACAGTTGATTTCTGGCCGATTGCGTGGAAATATAAAAAATGTAGATAATGTTGAAAAATGTATGAATTTTTGAAAATATCTAAATAGAAAGCAAAAAAAACATTTATATCGATTTTACATGTCATCAATATCGCATAAAAATATACATGTCAATTTAAAAAGTATTCAGAGTCAGACAAAAAAAAAATGTAAATTTAACTGACACCCAAAATATGTTTCCTAAATTAAAAAAAACATTACTGACACAGCTTGACTTAACATCACCCACTTCCCCACATACACACACACGCACGAGAGCACGCGCGCGCGCACACACACACACACCAGAAAGTTTATAAAATCTAATTTTTCTTATAAAATAGCAATACGTTTTACTACATTACAATATAGCTTAAAAGTATCCAAGTAGTGTACAATTCATTTCTATGGAAAGAAATTAAATGAAGGTACTATCGCTAACTTAGCAGTAGATAGGTAAAGTTAAAGATGAACTCCATATTTTGTGTGTTAATGGAATAGCGTACAACAACAAAGCGGTCGATTTTTATTACAAACTTATTTGTGTTTTTCTATATAATGTTTCTGAGAATTTCAAGTGGCCATAGATAGTTAAAATATTTCTCTCTGCAAAAGTAAACAATTAGTTTTACGTTGTTGCGATTCCTTGAAAAGTAGATTATAACTGTGAATATTTTAGAAAAAGAAAATTATTAATGCATGTAGTTATGAAATGTAAATAGTGACGTAGGTGCCAAGTCCAAATGACTCAAGCTGTACAATAAATAACGCATCGTTATGTAAAATTGGTAAGAGATATATGGGAACAGGAAGTAAGAGACGGGATGCAGACTGGGGAAATTACTCGTAAAGCTGTAGGGAAATTTAAAATAGAGGAAATGTCGCGGGATTCATAGCGACAAAAATAATGATTAGGTATGGAATGAAAATATTTGTCCATTTAGGTTGTGTACATGACAAAGAGTGAAACTAAGAGCTATACACTGAAAAGTGCGCATACCAAATAATTTTAAGCCGATAAGTACTGCTTAAAAATATAAAAAATAAAGAAAATACTGACAAATATATGCATTTTTTAGTGTATTGTAATAAAAAGCAAAAATACATTTATATTGATTTAACGTCATCAAAATTGCAGAAAAAATATACATGTCAATTTAAAAAGTCTTCGAAAGACAGAGAAACAAATATAAATTTTGACTGACAACCAAATCATGTTTTCTATATTTAAAACACAATACTAATACAGTTTTCTTTACATCACCCACGTCCACAGACGCTTACACACACACAAGAGAGCGCGCTCACAAACACACACAAACACACACACACACACACACACACACACACACACACACACACACCAAAAAGTTTATAAAATCAATTTTGTCTTCTAAAACGCCAATACGTTTTGCTGAATTACAATATAGCTGCAAAGTATCCAAGTAAGATATAATTGGTTAAAAAAATTAAAAATAAATAAAGGTACTATCGCTAACTTAGTAGTAGATAGGTCAAGTTAAAGATAATCTACATTTTGTGTGCGGTATAGGAATAACGTGCACCAACAAGGCGGTCGACTTTCGTTACCTTATTTTGTATTTTTGATTGCAAAATTTTACTGAACCAGATATTTTGCATATATTGTCATGTATTATAAGTGAGTGCTCTGTAATTAAAGATACATTGAGTACATAAAGTTCTTTGTACTTTCTAAATTTCAGTAGCATGGTTGGAGGCGCCGAGCTGGAAGGTGTGTCTTGCGCGCTCCGTTTTGATAACGCGTGAAATAGTTTCAAAACTTACAATTACGAGACAATGCGGGGGTAAGAGCAGTATTGTATTCGCTGAGATGTAGTCTCGCGTGTTTTCCAACCCTAGTGAGGAGGAATCTCTCCAAAATCGTGTAACTAATATCAATGTCATGGCGTCCTCGAGATAGTTGTCGCAGAGAAGTATTTAAAATAAAATTAGAGTCAGTGAAAAAGTAGCAAATGAATAGTAACTCAAATTAAAGTGTTTCAACAGTTTAGAGTCAAAGTTAACTAAATTCTTTTATAAAATTAAAATTTGAACAGAATACAGTACACAGTATTTTAAACAAATAGTAGATTAAAACCGAACGTGAGATGAGTTTTAAAATTAGAGAAAGTGTAAAATAATTATTAAGGAACTATATCAAGAATATTAAAATAAATAAATAAATAAAGAAAGAAGTCCAATTTCACATGGTAAAGCGTAAAGCTTTGTTTCGGTCAAGAAGACACCAAGAAAGCGGAAAGCCAACTCTCGACGAGTCCAAAAACCAAGATGGCCAGGCGCATGGAAAAAGAGACCATACCAAAGCAAATTGATGCTGGGGAGCGATGGGACCAGAAAACGGGATCACTCCGGAAGGTCAGACCTAATGTTCTTTCTTTCTCAAATAAACTAAAATTTATGTGTTGAATATTTTGGGGAACATTCAAGTCTTAAAGTTAAAATTTAAATAAATTTTGAAAAGATATAAATGAGTTTTGAATAGTGGCTTTGTTAAAGAAGAATGTGGAAGGGATAGCTTAGTTTGATGTAGCTACGTAAATCAAAATTTCTGACTCCACCTAGCAGATTTAACAGATACAAAGAAGAATAGTTTGAAATAATTTTGAAATTTTGAAAACAAAGTAAAGACAGTTTCGAACATAAAATAAATAATTCAAAATTAAAATTTAAATGTAGTTAAATGTCAACAACTAATTCGTAGGAAAAAAATTAAATTTGTTAAATAAAATCAATTTTATTCTCACTTTAGAGAAGCCTTAAGACATAGCCGCTTTTAATGTAACATTGTTTAGAATAGATGTTGACCCGGATTGAAGGGTAAATAAAAGAAAATAAATAGTTTCAAAATTATTTAAGAATTTTATAAAGGTTTAAAAATGACACTGAACCTTTCGTTACATAAATTGAAAATTAAAAAATGTTGAGTTTTGCAGACTTTATAAATAGAAAGTAACATTTTGGAAAACAGATATGTGGGTCCTATGAATTAGTTTTAGGTTATAAGAAGGGATAATACATTTCATGTTTAGAGATAAGTAATTTTGATGAATTTTACTTGTTCTCATGTTGTCTTAAACCGTGTAGTGCCATTTCGGCAAAGGTGCTATCTCGCCGAACTTCCACGAAAAGGATAGGTAGTTGGCAGTTCCACGAAAAGATTCAACTCTTTACCTGCCCGCTAGTGATATTTTGGCAAAAACCTATACTTGACAGTTTG